>JAPZDZ010000011.1:15062520-15072859 GCA_029783805.1 Acanthurus tennentii
CAGCATGTGATACACGGTGACTGTAGTTAATTGTGGAAGACAATGTTCATTGTATGACTGGTTTAAGTGCTCAGTTCAACTGATAAAGAGGTGACTGTGTGTGTGCAAGATGGGAACGTTGTTTGACTTACAGCACATGCAATGGTTGTACACACCTGCAGGTGTTTGTGCTTCTGTGTATCAGCATGTGCTTTCGCATGTGCGTGCTGCCTTGCACTGGAGCCCCCTCACTAGGCGGCAACAGGGCTGAGGTAACATCACATGTTTCTGTCTTTGTTTCTTTCTTTTTTTATGATAATATATATAGCTGGAAGTAAAAAGCTCTCATAACTACTGCGGTTTTTAGAGTTGCCAGGTCAACCTGCCCACTCTACACTCAACAGCACTGGGATGGGATGGGTTGAGCAGGGGAAGAGGTGAGAGAGGAGAAGTGGGAATGATAGAAAGTATTCAGGGAGGGAAAAATTATGGCAGGCAGGTTGTCTAAGGGAAAGAGAGGGAGAGGATAGAAAGAGGATAGAAGGATTGGAGGTAAGAGGGCCAGGTCGGGGGAAAAGAGAGAGCTCCTATTGCTTCCTTCCCCATATCTTGAAAGGATGAAAGGTAAGGCAGAGGTGAACAATCAAAGTGTAGAGAAATGATGCGTTAAGGAGAATTATGATGATGAGGAAGAGACAAAGGATGATGAAGACCAAGGTGAGCTGGATGATGATGAAAGTTTTCTGCTTCACATTAGCTCCTTTTGTTCTTTAACCTCAACACTTTACTCCTTTACCTCTCAGACAGCACTGTCCTGACACCCTCAACCCATTTATTTAACATAAGATAAAACTGTGCCAGCATGCATGTGTTCATGCGTAGCACTGTGCACGTATGTGTGTGTGTATATGTGTGTGTGTGTGTGTGCTTGCAGTGCCCTGTCTTGCCAGCTGCCAGTGTGTAGCACTCAATCCAGCAAAGGCGAAGCCTAATTACAGACGCATGGCTACAGATTTAGCCGGCATGCTAACCATAACGGAGGAGGCAGCAGGGAGGGGATCGCTTGGAAAAGTCACGGCTGGACGGGAGCTTCACAAGAGCGGACCACAGGGACAAGGGAGGGGGGGGTTAATCTATTTCAGGATCTGCAACTCTCATTATTTATCATAGTGGAAGTCTCGGCAAGAAGAAGCAACCTACAATTGACTGCACACATCGGTGCAAAAGGGCAGAAGCTATGTGAACCCCCACCCCACCCCACCACACCCACGCCCTCCCATCCCACCCAAGTCATCTTGGTTGCCATCTACAAATCCTTCAAAACATCAAACAACAGCATTTCCCCTCATTTTCATGCACCAACAGTGACATTACTTTAGTTATAACGCACTTGTCTTCAGCAGTGTAGCACCCAGTATGAACAGGGTGACACAGAAAGCATACAACTCATTACAGGGATAGATTCCTCTCGTGTCTGGCATATTCTAAGTGAGATGGAAAGTTTTCAGGTTGTCAAGCTAAAACTCTGCATCCAAGTGTGTATGTATGTGCAAGTAAGCATGTATGTATGCAAGTGCATGTGCGTGTGTGTGACGGACAGTTTGTGAAACCAGGGAGGGTTGGCAGTTAAACTCTGAGCTCACCCACGACTCTACCACTTCCACCCACAGTGTCCTCTATACAGCTGCTCTCACTGAGCCAAACTCACACTTCATCCTCATCCCTCTCTTTTTCTCTTTGTGCTTCTATCGCTCCCTCTCCCCTCCCTCCATCCCTCTATCTATCCATCCATCCATCTATCCATCCATCTCTTCTTAATTTACTCTCCTCTCTTCATATAATATTTCCCTCTCCTTCCCTCCATCTGTCTCTATTTTTCTCAGTTGCTACCTTCTTCCCACCTCTTTCAGTGTGTTCATTTTTATGCAATCTCTTATCTTTGGCAAGCCTTTTGCTTACTATTTCAAACTTTTGGACTTTTGACACAACCTATCCCCGTGCACGGTCTCAGCGTAGGAAGAGTTATTTCACATATGGGTGAAGCATCGATTTGAGGGTCTGCTTTGATGATAAGATAAACTGAAGACTGAGAGGGTCACAGAGCAGTGTTGAAGGGAGTAAAGGCTTTTGCACTGGACTTAACTGTAAGTAAACATGTGTCTGGTAAACTCACTGTTGAATTCAGAATCCAATGTCTTTGTTAGAGAAAAAATAGTTTAAATATTTGAAGAAGAGCACCCCGTAAAATTCATATTTAGCAGTTCTAATGTTCATTCAATTACTGTATAAATAATCTATCATCAGCCATTTGTACAAAAAGATGATTCAGCGATGAAAAAGAAAAAAGTCATCCACAAGAACAGAGGAGTTGACTCACGCAACAACAGCTCATACTCGAAACCAACTCAGTGTTTGTGCTCTGTTTATCAGGGATTAATTAACCAGAAGTCGCACAGTGTCATCGTGATCAGTCTTTCATTGACCAAAAGAGTAACTTCAGCATTAGAGTTACATGCGTACATCTTTCTGAGACTGCCTGAACTTGAACTGCTGACGCAGCTCCAACACTCCCCATCAGCTTTATAATAAATGTCCATGAAGTAGCGGCTGTCCTCCTGAAGCTGCCAAACCAAATTGACAAAATTGGCTCTTTTTTGAATATGGCAAGAACAATTGTGGTGACAGTGGTGGGTGCCAATTTTGTTGTGTGCCCTTAGAGCAATTTTCATCATTTAAAAATAGGCCTCACTCCCCTTCAACCTGCACACACACAGGTGCGCACACACTTCCACACACTCTAATACACACATGCAGACATACTGCGAGCGATTAAAGGTTTACATGATTTCTAATGGTTCTGTGCTTTACACTCAGTGAACTGGAAAATTTTGTCTCACAAGTGCAGAGACGACGGCTTTGCAGCCTTTTATCTGTTTTATAAAAATATATACAGTATGTTTCTATATTTGAAATGCAGAATAAATGTTGACAATAATAAAAGACTGTTCTGGGCAAAGAAGCAGTTTTGAATCTGGCAAACTGTAACAAACTGCCTGTCAAAGTATTCTCTACACAGATATGCAGGCCTATGTATCCTGAGATGATTGATGTTGTTAAGGAGATGAAAAAACAAGTTCTGGCAAATGAATTTAAGCATATTATGAGGAAACTCTTTTCTAAACCTTGCTTTTTTAAAGATATAATAGAGTGCTGCCTCTTTAAGTTTGAAACAGTAGTTAAAAAGAAGCTATGCAAGAAGTTTAGAGAGGAAATGCCACCTCTGGAGAGCTGCGAACAACTGAAACATGAATAGGGACCCAGGCTACACACTGACTTTTACTAAAAGGTCAAGCTTAAAAAGCTAAAAAGCTAAAAAAGAAAAAAAAAGTTGTTTGCTCTTTGACATCATGTTGTATTTACAAAGCAGTTCAAGGTGTGCTAAAGTACAGTACATCCACCACTAGTACTCTACCTACAAGTAATGGCAGCATCATAAAAGAAGAAGAAAAAATGTAATTCTTTGAAATATTAAAGGTCAGTATGTTCATGGGATGATGATCCTAAGGCTCATACACTGTGTGCCTGTGCATACATGCTTTGAAGTTATTTGTATAGCCCACTTTTTTTGCACATTGCATATGTTAATTTATAGTATTTCGTTGAAAGAAAGATGTTAGAGGAACTGAAAAGAGCTGTATGCAAAGTATGAAAGAGTGCTTAATTTTTCAAATGTGTGCCCACAAACACAAGCATATGAACTTTGTCACTAAACCCTAAACCTTTTGTAGGACCTGGTGGTGCTGACAAAATGTAAAACACAGCAATAGCAAAGCACTCACACTCGTACATATATATATATATTTATCTGAGTCTAATAATTTGCAGATAATGAAGATAAGTCTTAACCCCAAACCTCACCTTGAAAAGCAACGCCCACCACTGGTTTGAGCTCTACTGTGTCAGCAGTGCAGTATGGGAAATGAGAAGTGGGTGGGTGTGTGACCTGACGACCTATGAACAACTCGCTTAGGGCCCAGCCGCACACCATCAACATCTCCCTGCACTCAGCTCCAGCTCAATCGATCGCCCTCATTTTCACATACACAGAAGGAAGTTGCAAGACGTGTGTGAACTGGGGGAGGTGGAAAGGAAACTGCATCGCAGATGGTTGTTGTGTTTCTTGAACACTCAACAGTTTACTCACCTTCTGGGCTTGTTATCAGTTTTTACATGATAATTTTGTGAGAGAGAGGACATGAGCTTATGGCTTGTTAGAGTACATCATATTTAACCTTATGGTTAACATGGTTGATGGCGTCTGAAAAGCACATCTCTGCATTCAACTCATGCAGTATTTTGTTAGTTTTTTTAAACTAATGGGCTTCACATTAGAATTCAGTTTAAACATTCAGCAGCTTGTTTCGAGAAGTATGTTGCCCACACATCCTCCAAATGAGATGGCTCTTGATATAAAGGATAGTAATGATAGTCCAGTTTTATGAGATCGTCAGGTCAACAGTGAGCTTCATTAACACCTCAGGCAGAAGGTAATTACAGGAATTATTTAAGGTGCTAGATGTAACATTTTAGCACCAATTAGAGTACAGTTCCTATATAAAGTTCAAATTAGTACTGTGTAATTTATGTACAGGGTTGATGGGTAGTTTAAACCCTGGAAGTGCAAGAGTGTATGGCATGCAAAGTAACGAGTGTTAACTGAAAAACATAAAACTGTTTCCATACTGGGAATTGAACCCATGCTGCTTGGGTGAAAACCAGGAATGCCAACCGCCGCTACCATATGGGAACTATACACCATAAACACTGCACTTTATATTATGACCCATCAGTTAAGATTTAGTCAAATGATTTGAAGCAGATTCGACCATTTTTCTAGCCTCACTTGAACAACCTCTGTGAAAGTTGCTAGGAGTTGTACTCCATATTACATACTGCAAAATGTTACATACTGCACCTTTAACGTATTGTGCAGTATCTTAATGTATAAACTGTGGTTTTGTACAATAGAAACTGTGTTTACAAACAAGATTATTGTCAGTATCAGACGAGATGGCTTTGCTGCCTTTTTACTGTGCTTACTGTGTGTATCAGCAAGTTTGAAAATTATAAATTCACTTCTCTTTCATTTTATTGATAGCTGAACTGAGTTGAATAGTCTCTAAAGGCAAATGACAAAATTTTGGTATCAGAAGGGTTTTGGTCTCCACTTGTAGACGCAGTAATATTAACTGATTACTTTTGATTGGGCTTTAGCTGCATAAACAGTCTAAACAAAAGAGTGGTGACGCATTGGCCAGTAAATGCAACCCTATGAGCGCATGGGCTATCATATTAGGAGGATTTATATTTTATGTTTTTTTATCTGCATTTACATGCCAAAATGTCTTCATAAAAATGTGTTGAAATGTCATCTTTGCATCTCGAGATGCTAATTAGACTGTAAACAATAACCAGTGCATGGAAGCAGAAATCTTTGACAGATATCTGTTATCTGGAAACTTACTGGAAGCCCAGAAACATTGGCCGTTGCCCCTAGAGGCTAAATCATTGTCAGATGAGAGCTGTTTGGTTTTGAGATTGGAGTTGAAGTAACATGGAAAAAGTACAGTTAAAAAAAAAAAAAATGCTTGTGCTCGGACAAAGCAGAGTGAACTGAAACCTCAACTGCGCATCAAGGTTATGCTGAAACCCCCAAAGAGGTCAGTGAAACGATCAAACATCCATCTTTCACTGTTTCAAGGTCACAAGGAGTCCGGCAGTCTCCCAGCATGCACTGGGCCAGGGGCAGGAGAACACCCTGGACAGGTTATCAGTCAGTCTTGGGTCTCAAACAAGCATGTAATCATCTACATGCTCTGCTGAGATGCCTGAAGATGTCGGCCCACAGACGTCATGTGCTGTCAGGTAGCTTGGCAGTTCGACAGATGGTACTGGTATTTCACTCTTACTAATTACAAAACTCGCACTCAGTAGGGGTGGCTCAGTGTTTGCAGAGATGATCCTTCAACCAGAGCAAGAGAGTTTAAAAAGCCTCAGTGGTGCCAGTCTGTAACTGAACCTAAAGTTGAATATAACAGGAATAGAGTAAGAAAGAATAATCTCTCCTCAATATGCTATTTAATCAGAATTAGAGGTATAAACAAGGGTGGCTGAGCAAATATGTAGACCATAATTGTCTGTACATGTTAACTCATTTGGTGATACAAGACACTCAAAGATAAGAAATGCTCAGAAATGTCACCCATGAGCCACAGGGCTGATCAAAATCAGCTTATGCAACCACTTTCACTTCTCTGGTGCTTGGACTCAGACTTTTGAAGTTCCTCTTGAAACATGATTTAAGGTATGTAAAAATCGTCTGCTTTGATTAATAATTTGCGTGATTAAGCATGGTTTTTCTACACGAAAAGTTTTTGGGGTTTTTCTATCTGAAAAAAACGGCGAGAGGCACATCCACATTTAGGTCGAAGTTCAGGACTGGTCTACGCTCAGTCGAGGAATGTGAAAACACATTTTGTGCAACCTAATTTAATCCCATTCCAATGGAAAGCTACCTTGTTATAAATTGTGTAAATCATTTGAAAATAACTTAACAGTTTATTACATGCACTCGAAATTAAAAAGAAAAAGGGTTCAAGTCCTCAACCATTTCAGTCTAGTATGTCTGATTATAATTCTGATTGTAAAAGCTGATAATTTGCTTAATTTCCACAGTTTGAGCCACTTTTATGCCTTTTACTTCCCCTACAGGACCGGTGGTTTGGCCCCTGCTTATATCAAGTGTCAACATCTTGACTGAAAAAGAGAAGAATCAATGATGCTCATTTCTTGACATTGACCTGTTATCAGATGGCTAGACAATACATGCTAACAGTGCACAATAGCATATTTCCTATAATTAGAACAGACAGTGACTGAGTTAATATCTCTGCTCTCAAGATGTTTATAACTAGACATGTATCGTAGTCGACCTCAGTAACTTTAGCCAGATGTATCTATAAACTTAGCAGCTATGAAAATTTTCATAGGGAGTATTAATAAACAAAAAAAGAAGATGGATGAGCTATTTCTTAAGATCTTATTTAAATCGACCATCTGGTGGATACATTTGTGTCAGGCCATATGACGTAAATGTGAATATGTGTAATGAAGTTTGAAATTTGTAAAGGAGACTGTGGGAAAAGGATCTGCTTAATTTTCCTGCCAAAAAAACGACTGCATCAGAATTTTCGGTAAATACCAAGAAAAGGAAAAAAATGTGACAAGCCTTCTGAATCTTGCTTGAGAAGACAAAAGGGAGAAGGTCAGATGATGTTTTAATAAAGCGGAAAATACTGCAGAGGGAAGGGGGCCAGGGTCAGAATAAAGAGAATTTCAATTGTTTTATCGATAAATATGTTTTTTTGTTGTTTTTTTTCACATTAAAAATTCATTTACAAAGAGAGAAATTGTGGGAAGTTCATGAAAATAATAATGTACTATAGGGAGGCAATCCCAGAAAAACCTTCAACCATTCTGGTGACTGTTAGAGACAAAGGTTAAAAATAAATATATAAATAAATAAATACAATAAATATATTTATACATAAATAAGTAATTGTACCCTGAGTGTTATTTAAAAATTGTACTGCTTCGATGAGTGGAGATATCGAATTAAAAATAAAAGCACCGGTCTATATTGCAGGAGTTGGACCTGAATGTGTGGATGCATGTGCTTGTATAAAGAGAATTAGGAAAACAGAACAGGAAGAAACTGAGGACAAAGGAAAGAAGGAAGGAAGGAAAGAATGGGCATCGTGGGAAAGACCTCCAGCTAGTCTATACAGCTGATGTGGCAAACAAAATAAGTAAATGACAAAACTCAGACTGACGCAAGCAATTTGTCATTACACGGACAAAAAGTGCATTACGGACCTGGATAGTTGAGGCTAATATGTTAACTGTTGTGGGGAGCAACAGTAAAGAGCAACAACAACAACAGTTTAGCAGTGTAGTAAATGAAGTGAAACTTAGTCTTCTGCTCCATTACGTTTTCAAACAAAATACTGTACCTTTATTTTACATTAGTAAAAAGCATCTGTTTATAAAAAAATATTTTTTAACTTAAGTAATGCATAGAGTTGTGCATAATTTATAGTCTAATTCAGTCTAAAACAACTGGCTGTAAGGGCCAACTGTAAGGGCACAAAAATTAAAGCAATGGAAGTGCCAAAAACTGCAGTTCCTCAAATGGCCACTTGAGGCCAGCTTCAAAAGAGAATCAATCCCCATGAAGTGTCATTTTAAAATGACAAACATTACAGCAGAAATAAACATGTTTATAACCCAGTACAGAAACAAGTTTTGGTCTATATAGCTAATTTACCCGTACATAACAACTGTAATGAAACTGAATTTTTATAAAAGTCAGACTCTTAATTTTTTTTTTGCCTTGAAGTTATACATAATTAAGGATTTAACTGATTTAAATGACAGTAGCCCCCAGCTATTTGTTAAGCATCATACCGTCACTGGCAGCAGTGCCTTTCCTCTCCAGCTCCACCCCCTGGCTCAAATATGGTCACTACTGTCACCAAAATAACATGATAGTGATGACCATAATGCCAAACTCGAGGATCAAAACAGTCCACAAACCAATAAGTGACATCATGGTGGTTTTATCCACTATTTAGTTTATAGTCTATAGTCCTAAAACCAGCCACAACATTAAAATTAAGTTTGAAAAATGCATGAAACACACAGAAATAAATTTACTATTCAAATATAAAACATTGAAGTTAGGTAAAGGCTAGCAGATAAGGGGAAAAAACCTTTATCGGGATAAACCTAAGATTTGTCACATTTCCCTCTTTCTTTCCACTCAGTGAACATTTTATTTTAAATTTAACACTTGGATATGTAATTTAAAAATGCATGTTATATTATTAAAAATCATTTTATCTTAGTTTAGTACATTGGTTACCAGCAGATGAATAATCTTTTTTATGCTAACCCATAACCCACAAAGAACAGTCTCTTATAATCTCTTGTTGGATGGGCCAAATGTTTGTCTTGACACTGGAGAGGAAATTAATTATAGTGACATAATACTAAACTAACTTGCATTATAGTTTAGTCATTTCCTGTTTCATCCTGTTAGTTCTCTCCTCATGCGTCATTGTTTGTGTTATTTCCTGTCTTTGTGTGCATTTGCCGCCATTTTGATTGTTGATTAGTTTCACCTGTCCCTTTCAGCCTTCCTCCAGTGTCGCCTTAAGTCTTTTTTCCCTCACTCTTTGTCAGTTTATCTACCTCAGTTTCCAGTTTTGTGTTTGCTCCCTTGTGTTTCACCAGTATCATCCCATGTGTTCCTCGTGCCATCCTAGTTACTTGTTCGGTTCATTTTTTTTTTACTTTGGATTTTCTCCCTCAGTTTTTGTTACTTTTGGATTCATCTTTTTATTAGTAAATCTGAAAATTGCACTTCATTGAAGTACAGTTTTGAATGCAGGGCTTTTAGTTATGGATTTCTATTTACCAAAGAACTGATTCAAAGACAAAACAAAGATATTTATGTGAGTCTTACATCCATATACTGCATACACATAAGATTTAATAGATACCATGCCTATATGACTAATACATGTGACTGCTTTGTCCAGCAAATGTAACACAATGGGTGGCTTTGAGAAAAGATTAAACCCTCCCGTCTTCTACCCACTCAGTCGTTGAGTGACAGGTGAAAGAGTTTTCCTCATCTGGTCAGAAATTAACGGGCAGTCAAATAACAGAACAGTGCTAACATACTGTAGGTTACACTGCAGGTGAGGCTATAAGCGTGTTCTCCTGGAAGCACCAGGTCCCACTGAAATACATAGAATGTAAAAGGCTTAAAGAGTGAAACCTAGAAGTAACCATTATTTTTTGATGAATAGGTTGGAAACATTTTCTACCATCTTGAAGTCGTGTTTTTTGCACTATGTATACTGGTTAGTTCCTGCATGTTACTGATGCCCACATTTCCTCTGGGTCCGTACCGGTCAGAGCTGCTGTATTGTGTGGCGGAAACAAACTAATCAGCTTACTTCCTTGGGCACCAGCCTCTGGCCGACGGCACAAGAGGCCACACTGGGACCACCGAATACCTTCCTGGGCCTTTTACTACCCTATTAAATACCACAAAACACATCAACTGACACACACACACACAAAAATGCATGTTCACGCACACATGCAAACGCCTTCACACACACAATTTTGGACAGGTTCTTGATTTTCAATTTCAATCCATAATTATTTTAAAGGGTCAGGTCACTCTGTTTGTTAAATACTTTCAGTGGAGAATATAAAGAAAAATAAA
>JAPZDZ010000011.1:15100011-15113399 GCA_029783805.1 Acanthurus tennentii
CTGTCTGGCCAGTTTTGGTATCTGGTTGGATGGTGCTGTGTTTCGGGCACTGTCTTCAGCTTGGTCAGCTTGGTTGTACTGTTGTACATGCTGCTTTGCATTTTACAGTCTTGATCTCTCTCTGCTGGCATGTAGTGTCAGTGGCTGGCACATGTAAAAATCTAGTTTTAGAGCACCATTCAGTACACTCAATAACTTCTTTTGTGTATTGTTATTCTTAGTCAGGTTGTCAGACCTCTGAATAACCGCCCACATCTTTATTGCTGCTCAGCAGCTGAAATACAGTGTATTGTCATTTATTAAATGCATGTATCCAAACTAAAGCAGTCTAATACAATAGTCCCTTAGTAAATTTTATCTTATTAAAGTTTATAATGTTAAGTCTTTTCTGAAAGTATTTTAATAGAGGTGTTGATTTAATTTTATGGTCTTTTCGGTAGCTTTAGTTATAGTGTGGAACTATGCTAAATTAGATGTAATTGTAAAGGAAGGCTTAGTTAGAGGCAACATTTTATGGTTCTGCTTGAAGAACATGTATTAGAAGGGAATACAATTAATTATGCAGACAGATATGCCAGTTCTACAGCTTTATTACAACAATGAGACATACTTACTACTTACAGTGTGGCAGACATTTCTTTGTTGGAACAGCTTGTAGAACGGAGGGAGGGACAGCAACAGGGAGGAGACAGGAAGGAGCAAGGAAGGAGATGGGGGATGTTTGAAGGGGGACTGACAGATGTTGCTAGAGAATGGGAAGGAGAGTGAAAAAGAAAGACGAAGATCAAGCAACAAGTCACATGAAAATACCCATGGTGCCATAACTTCTGCAACAAGGTTATTTATAAGACATGACTGTTGTGTCTGATGGACTGTCTTTGCCTTTATTGGTCTGCACTCTGCTTTGTTTAGGCTTGGTTCTTACTCACTCTGAGCCCGCAATAAGCCAAGTATATGAACAGTGAATAGCCAGAAAATCAGTTAGGGCTTTTTTGATAATCAGTTGATCATTTCAGTAAATTTCAGGCCGTAGCAGCAACAACTAACATGGCTGGAGTCATTATGTTTTTCTGTTGTCCATCAATCCAACCGTACATCCACACATCCCTAATTCTAGTGAATGACATTTTTCAAGAGTTCCTTTGAGGGAATTACTTGAAATTAAGAACTGTGTACATATGGCTTTACAAGGTTGCATTCATAATGCATTCCCTCTGTCAAGAGTCTGTACTGTTAACAGAGAATATCTTGGGGAAAAAAGTAAAAAGGCAGCACTTTTAACCAGCCTGTTCATGATCAGGTTAGGCGTGCAGCATAAATTACTAAGGCAATCTGGACATGTTAAAGAGACATTGTGACATTAAAAACAAAGACTGTAGGCTCAACATAACTCACTATCCCATTAATCCTGCTTCCTAGTTCACCCCTCCATAGATGCTTTGATGTTTTGGTTCCTAAGATGGAAGAAAAACACCTTAGAATGCAGTCACCACACAAATTATTTGAAAAAGCACCACAGGTTTGTTGTAAGTTGTTATGAAACACAGCAGGATGAAAAGGACTTTGAGTCGGATGTCGGGTCTAGAGGCAAGACAGAACCAGTGTTTACATTGGATATTGATGATTAGGATGTAAGTGTGGTGACTATAATGTAAAAACAGGCTGGGTGATTAAATGGGATTAAATATGAATTGCTATGAAATTAACACATGGGGGTTAAAAATAATCATAAGTGCTGAGACAAAAATACAAAGAATAGATGAGAGCTGCATTAATGGATGGGTCAATAGCTATTGGCAGCAGTTTCCCCTCAGGCAGTAATTCTAAACTACAGGACAAGGACAAGAGTAGGACATCTGACTGAGCTGAAACCACTACCAATATGCATCAGTGTGGTACAAAGATTCCATGCAGGGCTATGAAGGGTACTGAAGTGCATTACATTGTATAGGAGTACATGGGAGATACAACTGCTGGGAGACGCTAACACTGATGTTTTCCAGTTTGCAAAGCTCAAACTGATGTTAGCCTGTTAGAAAGGCTAATACTAATGTCAACGGGCTGGAGAGGCCGACCTTCATGTTAGCCTGTTGGAGAAGCTAAAATTAGCATGCTGGAGAAGCTACCATTGATGTTAGTATTCTCAAGAGGCTAATATTTACATTAGTTTGTTAGCTCAAAATTTTCTAGACCATGTATTTAATGAGTATACACTATAACCCCTCTTTGAAAAAATGAATGCCCCCAACTTATCAAAGCTAAAACTGAACTCCTTCCTTTTTCATTATATCAACCTAGCAAACCAGTGATAAGCGATGTGAGATAGCCATTGTCATTGATACAGGCAGTCCTGCGTGTGGTCTAGAAACAGGTACAGTTATGACAGGACGAGTGCTGATTGATAATTTGAGTTTAGGCTCTAGTTAGGACTTTGAAGTCAAGGTAAGAGGTCTGCAATAAGATAGCACACAGCCACAAGTTTAGGAATTACTTCTGTAATTGGGAAGATAAGATTATTCTTATCTTTGAAACTTAAGATAGGATAAGCTGCAGGATGTTTCTCTTTAACAAGGCCTTTGGAAAGTGGCATGACCTGCATGATTTTGTGAGATCTCTCCTTCTTTTGGCTCAGCTTGGGCAGACTTTGGTGTCACAACTTATTCAGAATGAATCTGAATCTGAATCTGAATCTTAATCTTATTTGGGGCAGCACATGATCTTAGAGGGACAGGACACAAAAACTAGGTCAGTAGTTCAGTGTTGTGTTATGCTCTTAAATTTCCTTTAACACTCCGTTGCAATTACATGTGTGTATGAGTGTAACTATAATAAGAAAAAATAATTAATAACAAAGAAAGGGAGACATCTTAATTTTCATATGAAGATGTAATTTGTACATACACAAACATGTGCAGCACGATCATGCTTTTGCATGTGTCCAAATGAATCAACAGTAGCTCATGGGAGTTATGCATCACATGTGGTATTTGTTATTGTTATTTCCCAGAGTAGAGTCTGTCTTCAAGGCAGTTAATCAGAATGCTGATGCTTCTGTAGCCTGCTGACTGCAAATCACCGTGCTAATCACAGCCTCTGCATGAATGCATCAATGGATTATACGACTAACACGTATGGATTATACTCCTGACACTACAGTGGGTCAGATTAGGACATGTTGACCCTGGTATGTAGTATGAAGTCATAAAAACATTGGTCATGAATGTACATAAAAAATCAGCAGGATAGTGATAAGTATGGAGATTCTGATATACTAGGATTTCTTAGAGCAAGAGACTGATTCAGGTTCAGTCTCTTACTCAGATGGGGCACTGTCCTCTAGCTGACCTGAGATCTGATCTTCTAGTGAAGCTGTTGGCTCATGGTCCCCTTTGTAACTCAAAAAGGAGTGAGGGAAGGAGAAAGCTCTTGTTTTCTTTGTTTGATCTCAATATTTTTTGTTGTTTGATAAGAAAATAGTTTGCAGTTTGTGAGATCAGACTTGAAGCTAAAATAGAAACTATCTTTCGATAAATGCCTCACTAGCATGTCATAAAATAACCCGTGGCCAAAAGCGAAACAAAGGGTTCAAGGTTTGTGTGGCTGACTTGTTGGCTGCAAATGCTCCTGGCTCCCCAGCGAGTCCCCGGGACTCAGCAGATACCATTCTGCGTGCTCCAGGGCCATAAATCCTCTTTACATGGCTGGTGATCAAGCCATGATGTAAAGGAGCTTAGTAGCAGTAGACAGACAGGCAGGAAGCTGCTTCCCTGTTGGCCAGAGGTCAGGTGATCACAAACACAACACTGACAGAAGACAGAGACAGAGAGCAAGAGGTGGAAAAATAAAGAGGCAAAGGGACATGAGGAGGTGCATGACTGTGACAGCAGAGGGAATTTGGACAGAGGAAGTTGCAGAGATGGGTCAAAGGTTTTTTCAAAAGATGGATTTCATAATGGAGAATCAATTATTTGAGTGAAAACACAACCAGGCACTTTGGAAGTAAACACTGCACATATGGCCATGTGTTGACAGCTGTGAGATTATGTTTCTTCTTTGAGCTTTGAGAAGTTGAGGGGGACCAAGGTGAGAGAAATGCCTATTTTTACTGGTACTAATAATAGGCTGCACCTTTATTATGATTTTGATTTACTCAGATTAATTCTTTTTTCAGCTATAACAGTTCAAAACAACAAAATAATCCATATATCACGAAATATATGACAAATAAAAGCATAATATCATCATTTTTTGAGACACTTGAACAGGATAATGTTTGGCATTTTTGCTGAAGATTGACTAAAATGCTATATCAGCTATTGAGTTATTCACAATATTGTTGATCAACAAACACAGTAATCTACTAATTGTTGCAGCTCTGTTGATGCTGCACTCAGCGAGGTGGTTGCCGCCATAACTATTTTGGCAAAAGGAAATGTAAACAACGTAATCAATCCACTCCCCTGGGACTTTGACTCTTGTCTGTTTGACAATCATGTAATTGTTGTTTTAATGTGGAGGACATATTGTAAACAAAGGACATGAATGCTCTAACATGGAAGCCACCAGTCATGTTCAATTTTTAACTCATTCTCCTGTCTGTATCTGTCTCTTCCTTCCTGCACAGGCATCTTTCCTCCCTCCCCTCCCCTCCTCCCCCCTTTTCACCCACCACTGTGTCGGTTGCCATGGAGAACTCCTCCGTGGCGTCTGCATCGTCTGAGGCTGGGAGCACACGCTCTCAGGAGATTGAAGAGCTTGAGCGCTTCATTGACAGCTATGTGCTGGAGTACCAGGTGCAGGGCCTTCTGGGAGACAAAGCGGATGGAGACTTGGACTTGGACAATAGTGGCAAGGTTCCACAGGTTCGAGCTTTGTCACTTTAATGGACGCTCTCTTTAGTCTTAAATCTGTTAACAGCAGTGGTATTGTTTAGTACAGATTTACTGGTGTCTCTGGTTTTTATCTTCTAAAAAAAACTGCTGGCAGGGTGCAGCCTGCATCAAAACAACTGCCTCTGTGGTTGTGATAAATATGCAAACTTTGACTAATGTGGAAGTAAATCCAGCAACACTGCAGCTGGATATACAGCTGTCCTGCATTGTGCATTACAATCACAACACACCTCAGGCTGCTGTTTGGCAGTTTATCCAGTTTAAATCAATATAAAGAAAGAGAGACAGGTATAGTGTTTGTTACTTTTATTTATGTGTTCCTGGATGTTTGAGCTGAGAGCAGCTTCTACTCCATTTTTCTCCTCTAGTGGACAGATGACTGTAACAACAAGAAAGATGGCAGCTGGACGTCTTCACGGGGGAGAGGCTCATTCAAGCCAGTAAGTTTGTCAGCTTACTGCTTATTTCATTGCTCAACACTTCAACTAATGATTCGAACAACCATTTAAAAGGTTCAAATTTTGTATTTTGCTTTTAATGAACAAACAAAATTGATTAAAAAATAAATAGATAATTTATTTAGATAATAAATAAATAGCTGAATAACCTTTCATAGCAACATAGATGATGCTTAAATATGATGATGCACATTTTTTTAGTTTTAGTTTTTAGTTTAGTTTGGTTTATTTCAGTCATATATACACTTCAAAGCAGCAAAAGAAAAGACAGTACACCATTTTGACTGAAAAAGGCTCAGGCAGAAGCAAAGCTTATTAAGGCCCGCCTACTATGCATCTTAAGCTACACAATTTATGGTGTCAAGTGGGAAGAGAAAAAAAAGAACAAAATAACAAGCATATAATATATACATATATATACAAATATACATACATACTCATGCACATTTCAGACACTGTTTGTGTCCATCTGCTGAGGTTCATTAAATCCGTATGACCAATGAAAAAGCGGCTCAAGTCTGCCTGCTAGCCGCAGCCCAGAGGGTTTGTTGGCTTTAATAAGCATTGCACTAATTGGTGGTTGTTGCTGGTCTTCACCATGCAAGAAGGCCCAGTTTTACCCCACAAACAGGTGCTAAGTATAAGTAAAGCATGTTAAAATTTTAGAGTTTGAGGGGTGAGTAAACAGTGTTTACTTTGTAAACCCTCCATTACAGCCCTAATTCTACAGTTACATCCATGTTGCATGGTCTTCTTCTGTGCTCATGTAGACCCTCTGGTCATTGAAGTGTCACTTCAAAGTGTAGGTTTGCTCTGCTCTCAGCAGGTTTGTGCTAGTCTCTCCCTCTCTTTCAGCTGCTACAAATGGAACGATTGGAAGAAACTACAACATCAGCCCTAAGCAGTTTGCTCATCTGCTTGCTTGTGGTTGCTTCAGACATAGTAGACATAGTATGGCCTTAGTGACCAACATTGGATACTGAGACAGTAACTGAATAATCCTTAATGAATTATCAGTCAACTAGTCTGCAAAATGTGTGTGTGTTTGTGTGTGCTGCTCTGCCCTGTACTGGCTTTACGGTCTGCAGTGATTTAGAGTAGTATTGCCCCCCAGAGATTTATTTATATGATTCTGTCTGAGTGTTGAGGGTGAAGAAGCATGAGTAAGAGGTTCAGAGAAATCAAAATAGTCAAAAAAAAAAGAGGGAGGTCAAAAGAGAGACTAGAATGGAAATAAAAGTATTTATATCAGTACATCAAATTAATTTTCAACGCAGCAGAACTGAGTAGTTTGTTTTGTCATTTAGCTTCTGAAAGTATAATATCTAAGACTTGGCAATGAAACAAGACTTTTTGTGACCCTCGAGGTTTGTACTCCCTCGCTGTATTAAGTAAAAATCAGAAGCAACCACAACAGTCAGAAACAATTCATCAATACCAGAAACAAACGTGGGCACTTTAATCTCAGCTCAGCAACCACAGCGTTCAACAGCTTTTGAACAGTACAGGTTTTTATTACACTCCCAATGTAATAATAATAAAACAAATGTAAAAACAGGAGAAATGAAACACTAGCCTCCAGTGTCAAAATGAAAGATCAATCAGCTGTTTTAATTAATTTTGTTTGGCAGGAGAAATTAAGCAACATTTCTGTAAATTTGCCAGTGTTGGCCAGCTATCTAATTTTCACCTGCAGTCCTTTGGCAAGATGTTCTGAGACTAGTGAAGTGATGGCTAAAAATTACAAACAGAGGAGTACAAGGTGTCTGTTAACTGTGCTGTAACGTGGGTTGTGGATCACTGTAACGTTAATATTGGACAATGTTACTTTTGCCCAGCTGCTGTAGGTTTAAATTTGGAAAGTTCATTCAAAGATGAAATAATGTTGGAGATTTATTTGTTATGCTCCCCGCTGTATTTAATTATGACAAAAATAAAACGTGGTGAATTTTGAGTAAAACAAAACACTCGGTTCATTGTTTGCAATTTCTCTCTCAACTCCACAGGACGAGTGGGAGCACAGCAGTAACGGCAGTACAGGTTCAAGACCCAGTTCAGGTTCCAGACCAGGATCCGGCTCACGCTCTGGCAGCAGAGGCAGAAACAATCAGTTCAAAGGACCTGCAAAGGTACAGGTACACCTGTGTGTGTGCTTGTGTGCGTGGCCTCCTTTAATGATCAGTTCTGAAAGAAATAAAAGAGAACATTGTGGGGTGACTTTAAGGACGGATACTTTGGCTTCCTCTGTCACAACATGTCCAAACATGTCACCGCCAAACAAATCTTCCCTATGATATAATATTAAGCGGCCCTCCACCAGTCTTTAAAATGAAGATCAGTTAACATGTCATGAGGTGTACTGCTCAACTGTTACAGAGATGTAATCAGGTTTTTCTTAGGATTGGACCTTTAAAACCTCACATTTCTGGCAATGAAACAAACTGGGTGTATAAAGTCTAATAGATTAAGGTATTAAACAGGCCAAAGGGGTCTTGTGACAGATTTGATTAAGTTGCTTCATGGGAAGTGAAGGCTCTAGCATTTACAGAGCTTGACACATGCAAGGGACTAGAAGTTAGAACATTTCTGCTGCTTCGATTTCGAGCATTTTCTATTTCTTTGTCTCTAACAAGTTCCCGTAAATTCAAAACTAAGTAGTGGAATACCACTTAAAAAATTTAATGACAAACTGAAGGGAAATTGAATGTGTATAGATACTGCATACCTGCAATATTTCTCATCATGTTTTTCTACATATGCAGAAGACTACAGTTTAGTATTTGTTTTTTTCCAGCTCACTTACTTATTTACAGTTAAAAAGAACTGAAAAAATACTATGTAGTTTCAGTGTTTTACCTGTTGAAAATGTCAACACAAGCTAAGTAAGCCAGGTGCGGTACTAAAACTCGCTGACATACTTTTCTTATGCTTATGTGCTGTCTAGAACGGGAACAGAGAAGGCTCCTTTGACATCCTGGGGACAGACATATGGGCTGCCAACACAATGGACTCACATGGGTAGGTGCCTTACTGTTTCATAAACCTCACATCATGTACAGTCTGCTGGAGCTGAATTCCAGCCATAGTTACTGGAGGGTCATATGACTGAGTTAGACACACTGAGTCTCTCAGCTTCTGCCTCTTGCCCTCATACTCTGTAACAGTGCTGTGTTTATTTTGGTCTGTGTCTTTGACGTCCTTTGTGAATTGGGTTATGCAAAAATGTTATTTCTCAGCTTTCATGTTGGAGACCCTGGCATGTGGTTTGGATATCCAAAGGATTTTATTCAGCATGACATACAATTAAAGAAGTATTGCATTCAAAAGGTTAACTGACAGCAGATTGGCTGAGCCAGCTGTGTCTTTTCAGTCCACACTAACTTCAGATTAATTAAAAACCTACATAGCTGAACTAATGAGTTTGTGGTTTTGATAAAATGTATGAATCTTATTTCAGTCTTTTCTGCCAACTGCCAAGCTCCTTTGGAAACAATGTCTCAATGGTTGAATACTTTTTTTTCGTTTCTACAAGGACAGTGTGTAAATCCTTGGAAAAATCTTTTTCAATTACATCCTGTGTGATTAAATTATTTCTCCAACAAGAGCCAGACCTCAAACCTGGCAGAGAAACAAAAAAAAGGAAAGAGAGGAGGTGAGACATAAATCAATGACACTGGAGGGAGGATGGGTTACCATGGTAACAGCTGCATGGCAGCTTCAGCACCTAAGTTCCGGCCACGTTGGCACATGTGAGCACGCTGTGAAGGAGCTGGCACAGTGGGATGATGTAAGCAGCTCTGCCTGCATGCAGGCTGAAATAAAGTGTAGAATAGATAGAGTATGGAGCAAAAAGGGACATGATGACTTTTTTTAATGAGTCTTTCTGTCCCTCTTGTTAAAGCTATGAAAAGGCAATGGCCCTCACAATTGAAAGCTTTGCTGTGGTTTAGAGTTTCAGAACAGGAAATGTAGGCTTGTAGGGTCTTTGTTGGGTTGGTGGTTTGAAGACCAGCTCCTTTAGTCCAAGTGCAAAAGTGTCATGGAGCAAGACTTAGGATCTCAAACAGCTTCCTATGGGTATATGCAGTAAAGGTAAAATATCAAGTCCCTTTTGACAAAGGTATCTCCAAATGGATCTAATCTTTTCTTTTTTAGGAATAAAAAAGTAATACAATAATAATATATATTGTTACAATACCATAATAAGCTCTGAAGTTTGCTGAATTCAGATTTTTTTTCTTTGTCAAACAAAACATGCCTTTCATATTACTTGTGTCTTGAAAATAAATAAAACACTCTAACAGCTTTTTATTGAAGTTAAGAAGGGAGTGTCTCTACCAGCATCATGGTGTATGGCAACACACCCAACCCAATATGTCTGAAGTCAGCCCTGCCCAGTAATCACTGGTCAAACCAGTCACCTATTTCAATGCTTCAGGATTTTCTAATCTTTGAAAAAAAAAAAATATGGCAGCTGTGGAGCAGTTTGCTTATGTTGTAAAGCAAAGTTTGCCAGGACTGATCAAACCACACCAGTATAATGCAGATGATACTAATTATTAGACTTTTAAGTGTTAAACTCCAAAAAAAATCACATATGATGTCTTTATGCTCACTTCAGATATGTTGCTTATTTTAGTCATGAGTATGTACTGATATAAAAAAAAGGGATTCCAATTTGAAATTAACTGTGGAGCTTTGACCTAAGTTTTTTTTTTCCTCTTGCATGTGTAAAAAGTGGACACTTGCTCGTACACTTGTTTAACTTTCTTCTGTTTCCTTGTGCACAATTATGGATGCTGGCTTTCTCTGATCTCTAATCTGTATTTTTGTTTCTTGGTTGTAGAGGTGCAGGTTGGGACGTGCAGCCAGAGAAGCTGGACTTCAGCCATTTCCACAGGAAACACTTAAGAGGAACGCCAAAGCACCTGCCACACATTGACAGAGAGGGGTAAGAACTAGGCTTTGGAATTTTGTTTTACTTATCCTGCATCAGTCATGACTTTTGAAATATCCTCAATATGACCTTTTTGTTCCACAGTGACTAGAATTAAATTTTCTTTTTTTCTGGCTTGCTCTCTTTCAGAATGAACAAGAACATGTTTGAGGAAGATGACGGCATCGATATGAATGACATTGAGAGGTTCCTGCCCCATCTGCGCTCTGTAAGTCCTCATATCTTTATTTTTTAATTAAATGCTCGTACATTGATTTTTCTTACTGTAATAACACATATTGTCTTGATACAATCAATTTTAATACACAAGCAACACTGAGTAATCTGATAAATAATTTATAACAAAAAGATCATATGATCCACGACATACTGCAGACAGAAAGTCTCTCACTTAAACAGCAACCTAGGAATTTATTAGTTGTGAGATGGCGACCCCTGCTGGGACAAAGGATGAATGACAACAAAAATACACAAAGCAAGGGTACTGCAGTCTAGTCCATTAAAAATTCATTACTATACGAAATCACAGCAGAAAAACTGGTAGAGATTAGATTTCCTACTTCAGAATGAAAAAATAGCTGTAAGTGCAATGTGTGTACGATGTGAGTGTGAGTGTGTGTGATGTGTGTGTGAGTGTGTGTGTCTGTGGTTGGTTGATCATTGATAAGACTTTGGTGCCGCCCTCTGGTCAGATGCTGAAGTTGTAATCTACACACTCAATGTGCATTAAAAAATGTTATACTGACCCCTGGTGGTTAAATACATGTACATTTCCATTTAGGTTGTTTAATTCTGATATATTTCTGCTAATACTTATAGAAGACTAATGAAGTCTGAGTTAGCTTTCTCTTTTCTGTTTTACTGTTTCTTCACTGAGCTTTAGTGGAAAGATAGTAGAACTAAGTGAGACTTTTGTACTAAACAAACTATTACTGTCCACTTTATTTAACTTACTCAGACTTCAAGAGACCAGCAGTCGAAGAGTACCTCTTAAGTGAAGACCCACACCTTCTCTGTACATATATTTTATAGTCCAAAGCCAAAGGTTTTTCTGTTAATGACATGTCTGGCGTCTACAAACATAGAATTAATTTTACAGCTGTGTATACCATTGCAGGCCACACAGTATGGAGCATTGTGTTTTCCAAGGTGATTTGTGATTCATTGGGGTGGCAGAGTTCATTTGAGGCCACCAATGTCACCTCTCTTCCTTCCCTGCTCTCTGAGCCAAAATGTCTTCCATCTCTCATAATGTTTGAGCCACAGTATCTTCCTCTTTCCTTCCCCTTTTGGCCTCTGAGCTAAGCTGCGTTTTGCCCCTCATAGTGTTTCAGCCAAAATGGCCCTAGTCACACAACCAAGATGGTTTCCTCATTTTATATTCCTGAGCCAAGACTTGCCGTTTCCGTTTATTCAGTTAGGGCCAACAGAAAGTTGGGGCCACCCTTTTTTTATAATTTGCTTGGGATAGGATGTGTGTTGGCACTGGGACACAGTAAGGTTAGAGACAGAGCTGGGAAGTGATCATCTCATTTTCTGCCTTTATCTCCCCTCACATTTCTTCACACAGGCTGTTTTTCCATACTCTGTCTAGTACTGGGTATGAAGTCCTGGCATATTTAATTTTATCCCATGCTCTGCCAGGGGAAGTCATGCACGGTAATGCCAGTCCACTGATGCCCAGTTGTTTCTCCTGCCAATGAGGCCATCGTGACTCAGACCAGGGCAAAAAGTCACATGCAAACCGCACTTCACACCAAGACAGAATATGCCATGGCATTTGTGATGTGTAGGTTTGTGTTTGTGTGTGTGTGTGTGAGAGAGAGAGATGGAAAGGGAAAGGAAGAGTCTGTTTTGTGTTGGAAAATGCTTATAGTTTCCTTCTTAGTTTGAACTGATTCCCAGTGTACCCGCTGTTCATGTGTGGTTGTGAGGATCTCTTTGTTCTACTTACACTTTCAGTTTTGTTACAGTAATGTGGATCCTTATTACTGTAAATAACTAGTGCAGTATTTCTGCAGAAGGGGATTTTTATTTGCAGCCATTAAATGCATCTTGTTTGGCTGTCATGTCTCACTTGGCAGCTTGTGGCAGTTATGAAATGTTAAAATAAATGTACACAAACACTTGAAGTACAGACACAATTAGAGAGGGTTTTGTTCTGTTTTAAATCCGTTTTTATTCCCATTTTAACTTCTTTGTAGTGTGAAGCACAATTCTGTCCTTATTTCTATACTACATGTATCCGACCACAAGTAGAATGAACATACTAAAATATATAAGATCATAAAATATAACAAATTTATATCAAACCAGGTTGTTTTTAACTATTTTGACATGTGATCTTTTACACAAAAAGCAGTGTGTAAATGGGCTCATACAACCTTTCAGATGTCTTTAAGCTCAGTTCAGGTTGAGATATTTTTCCTCTTACCTTCTCATAGGTTTTTTATGATGGTAAACCTTTAATCCTTAATCAAATAACCAAATATTTTACAATTTTTTTTTTAAAGGTCAGACAAAAACTTAGAGTTTTGTGTATAAGAACTTTCTTCCTACCCCGCTAATCCTTTAATCAGTCTTCTTAACACATAAGTTACAGGTGACATTTTACTGTAGAAATATTACTTTCATTTTGTTACTTGAGGAAACTTTTTTCGTCAGTACCACCTTAGTATTGGTTTAAACACTTATAAGATCTGGCTCAGTTCTTGTTCATCATTGGCTCATATTAAAGCTTTACTAGTGTATAATGGATGTTAACTGTTTGTTTCCGAGAAGATAATGCTTGTTTATCCTAAAAACTATCAACCTTTATTTGTTCAGTCATAGTCAGTGCATGCAGTCAAGAACAGTAACACGTCTCATTTCCTCAGTCATCACCTCCAGCTACTGTACAACATCATCCAAAGTCCCCATCAACGTTCCACACATCCAGCCAACATTCACTTCCCCTTTCCAGGAGCCGGAATAGACTTACAAATAGCCCTGGGATGTGGAAAACATCTTGTTTGTGTGTGTGTGTGTGTGTGTGTGTGTGTGTGTGTGTGTGTGTGTGTGTGTGTGTGTGTGTGTGTGTGT
>JAPZDZ010000011.1:15113958-15124804 GCA_029783805.1 Acanthurus tennentii
GTGTGTGTGTGTGTGTGTGTGTGTGTGTGTGTGTGTGTGTGTGGGTGGGTGTGTGTGAGCGGCTCGGCTCGGCGAGAAAGGGCTTCCTCCTCTTGCCCTCAGATTCTGCTGCACCTCTACTGGCCTCTCTGGAATGTCAACCTGCACATATAATAACCCTGCCTTCACGTCCAGTGTCAGTTTGTAATGACAAAAGCATTCAGGGGTCAGAGAGCAAGTATTTGATCAGTGGATTAATGGATCACATGGAAACTGAATAACACCAAACGTAAACAACACAAGTTCACAATGGGTTACCTTCTGAGTTATAGTAGTAATATTTAGATGTATTTGTTCATCAAACTGTAATTTCAGTGTTTAAAAAGGCAAAAAAAGAAGATTTGTTTATTGTCACATAAAATAATACTAGTAGAACTTAGTGACTTTGGTTCTTATATTTAACCCATTCATGAGGAGCAGAGGGCAGCCAGCTCAGGACACAGGAGAATTGAACAAGTTATATATGCTTTTTTACATACAAAATATACAATTAAAACAAAGATGCAGCAATGTAACGGCGACAAAATAAACAAATATACAAACAAGGCAGAAAAATTATTAAACAGCCTTATCACTTGCATTATATATGTCTGCAAATATAAGGCATATAACATGCAAGTGAAAAAATACAAGCAACGAATTTGCCAGTGCAGACTAAGTTTGTAACTTCTTATTTTTATTAATAACTGCTGTGACAGAATCAAACTGCTTGGTCAAATGGGGCGGGAGATGTAGTATGTACAGAGTGTCTCATGAGACATACTGTACTTCAGCATGGACACTCGATCTCATTCACATGCTGTTTGGCTCATCAGCATGATGGTGTCAGCATGATCCTCGGTGTTGTGACAGCCACAACTCATGTGCATGTGTGTGGGTAAACGTAGGCGTTCTCAACGCTTACTGAATCTGAACTAAAGCCAGCAAACGTTTGTTTATCCACACATCAACAGCTTTTTGTATGTGTCAAAGGCATGACATGGCTTGATGAAATGATAATGAAAACATATTTAAGTCATGTTTGTGACTCATATGTTACCAGCTTTGATGAACACTAATCTTTGTCAACCCATTTTTTGTTCAAATATTGTATGTGGTCTGGATACTCATCACTGTGGGAGTCTTCTTGCTTTAAGTGGGTGCTTCTTTGTCTGTACAATGGGTGACTGATGTGACTTAATGCTCTTTCCCATGAGGTAATGTATTTCCTGCAGTAGTGGAGGAAGTATTCAAATCCCTTACATAAGTAGAAGTAGTAATACCCCTGTAAAAGTACTCTATTCGCTGCTTACATAACAGTAAAAGCAGAAAAATATATTTCAAATATCAAAAGTAAAAGCATTCATTGCAGAAAAATTGCCCCTGAGAGTGTATATAGCATATCTAATGGTATGCTTGCGTACTGTATTTGAGTGTACCTGCATTTTATTCAGGTAGTTGATTTAGTGGAGCTTATTCTTGCTATTTTATCTCAGGCTGCTGCTGATGATTATTTTCAAATAACTTAATTGTATGTAGCCTATTCAATAGCCTTTCATTTAAAAAAATCAACCCAAAATCATTTCACAAAGATAATAAACACACAGGTCATGAACCTATAAAAATACACAACATGGAACATACAGAAAGATAATCAGAGTAGTTGTTTCCTCGTGCTTTTGGACTACGCTAGGTTAACCATCACATGGGTGTAGCTTCATATTTTTTGCACAGATATGAGAATGGCATCCATCATTTAATATTATTCTAAGAAAGGAAGCAAAAAAGCTCTTTGTCCTCATATTCCTTTAAAACAAGGCCACATTAAACCATTTTTCAGGATATAATTATATACAATACAATTATAATCATGAGATCATATTAAAGGAATTCAATTCAAAATGATTTCCAGTAGAGACATTTTTTTTTTTCCCTTCCACGCTTGTCGATGACAAAATTAAAAATTTCCCCAAGACTGGAGGGCACCAGAAAAGGAACAGAGAGGGGTAGGGTTAGACCGGGAACAGAGAGGGAGCGCGGCTAGTCATTTAGGAAGCATCCGGTTTCTGCTCTGTGAACAAAGCCGTCCAGCAGGGGAACAAAGCAGGAGTCTGGAGCTGAGATATTACAGACTGGTTGGCCCCTCTGTCTGGAAGTGTACGTGCCGCAGAGCAGGACTCCAGTTGAGAAGGGACACTGGGGGTGGGGGTGGGCTTTTATGGCAGTCTGTCTGTCAGCTGTCAGTTTGTCTGCAATTCACTTACAGTATTTACTCACACACATTTATTGTCCCTGTGTGTTTCTTTTCACATGCTAGTTTTTCTTCTGCATGTTTTCCATAATCTTTTACATCGTCTCTCTCTGGTTTCTTCCTATTTGCTGTTTCCTTTTCCCTGTTCTCCTCTGAACCACCATCAGTATGCTCTGTCCTTCTCCATGTCTCTTTTCATGCCGTCCTTCACTCCTCCTCTCCATCCTTCAAATGTTGGTGGGCAGTAGAACAATATCCAGGGGGTCATGGTGACCGGCAGCCCCCTCCCTGTGGTCTCTTCCTCCTATTGTCCCTGGTCCGACTGCTGCTTGGCTCCTGCACTCTATTAACCGCACACATACTGGTTTAATCACTGCACACTGTTCTGCTCTGGCTTCAATCATGGGAGAAACACTGGAGACATGAGTACACACATGAAAGCGGGATACCTTGGGAAATTTGTGAGGAATTCCAGAGACGCATTAATAATAGATTATGAGTGACTTATCACTTCTAAACGACAGCTGACAATATAAATATGAACATACAGACAGTATTAACCAAATGCTCTTTATAACAGATGAATAATAATGAAAAATGTATCGTAAAACCATCCATAACATGACTGTATGCCCCCTTTTTTCCTCCATATTGATTATTAAACCGATCTTGTACTTGGTATAATACGTAGAGATAATATAGTAGTAAAATTAGCTTATTTTATTGTTAAAGAATAGGGAAAATGTCCTCACAAGAATAGGAGTCATTAAATAAGTTTTCACAAATATAATGCAAACCAGACCACACACGCACACACAAAGCATCAGGCCTTATCCTGCAGAGAAGATAAGGTGACTGTCAATGTAATGTAACACAGGGAGCACGAATGATTGAAGTCTTTTTTCATCATTCAGGGAGATGGCTAGAACAGAGCTGTAAGCATGTGAAACCTGCTGCTACAGCAGTGGTTGTCGCGTGATTACATTTCTATAGGGTACTACAGGTTTTTTTCCTCTTTTTCTCCAACACTTTGATCCCACAATGGCTCCATCTCATCCTGTAGCTAGTACCCCCGAGTTCTTTGATGTACCTGTCTGTTTGTCGGTGCTCTGCTGTGGCCCTGGCCTCAGATCACTTATTAAATGAGACATGGATGTCAGGACCTCACATCTTTGCCTCTTATCACCGATCACCCACTGTACCCAACTGTGGCAGCTTTAAATCTCTTCCTTTGGCGTTCGCTGCAGAGTAAGTTACATTAAAGGCATAAAACATGGATCATGGAACACAGAGAAAATCCTTTACTACAGGGGTTTGACAGAAAAGCAATTTGAAAAATCCTAAATGTTAACTTTATTTCTGACATGATAAAGGTAAACGCATCCAGGTTCACGACAGCAGCATGTCAGAAACTATACTGAATGCTGTAGCGCTTGCTGTCACTTAATCCGCAAAGGAAATCAGATCTTATTACAGCCCCCCTGGTGTTCTTATGAATCCTAGAGTGTCACTTTTAATAATTTTAAACCCAGCACAGTGAGCTCATGAGAAATTTCAAATTTCTGAGTTGTTCTTAAGCACAAAATCATAGTGTGTATAATGAAGGTAAATTACACTCAAGCACACTAAAATGAAAGTAATTCATAGTGACAATATTTGCCTAAGAATCAGTTTTGACCTTCACTCCAAGTACAGAAAAAAAAACATTTGTAGCACACTGATATGCCAATTTACCAGGTAACCTTTTACAAATTTAGACACAAGATGATCTATGCAGCTTAAGAAATTGAACATCTCTTCCCGGTCATGGTTTTCACTTGATACATGAGACTAATTCTGGTTATTAATTAACTGTTGTTATTGAGCTCCTTCACCCCCTTACAAATTACAGAATCGCTTCATTTTTAATCTAATCTATAAATAAAATAAACAGTCAGTTTCTTCTTTTTAACTCAAAATACACTTAATTCAAAGTCAACTGAAACCAGTAAAACTCCCCAAAATACCTTCTTGATTACTGGCTGGTTAGTCTTCCAGCTGTAACCATCTCTGGTTTTGTTGAATGAAACCCTTAACTCACTGAACTATATGTAAAAATATTCTGAAGAGAGGATCGGGGACAGAGTTGCTTGTGGCTGACAGACAGCTGCTGCGTGAGGGGTAGCACTGGAAGAGAGACCCAGAAACAGGGCTGAAACTTCTGGAGATATGTGACTGTAAATGCTGTTTATTCAGGCTGCATCTCTCTGCCATTGCTGGCCTTTTAACAGCGGCTGAGTTGTTCTTTGGAGCCTAAGCATTAAAATAGGCCTGGAAAAAAAAAAAGGACAAAATTCGCCCAAAAAAACAACCAGCGATGGACTTAGCCAGCCCTAAAGGATATGTGGACATTTAATTTTAGCCTATATTTTAATACAGTTCAAATTATGCTTAGAGGGAATTTTTTTTCACCAGACATTATGACTGGAGAGATTTACGTATGTCTGAAAAAGCAGTAATTACTGGATAATGAAAACTCTGATACAGACACGGAAAACAGAAATGAAAATCTTGTGGCTGCATAAATGACAATGCCACGTTATTCATGGAGGCTTGACAAATGGGCAAAAAAAAAAAAAAGAATCCAAATTATTTCAGCCTGAGAATTTCTGCTTCCCTCTCTTTATTTTATGTTCTTGCTATCTTGTATTTACAGTCTCTCTTGTTGTCATACTCGCTCTCCTTCTCCTCTACTCTTAACAACCTGTCCTGTAATGCCACCCTCGGGGCATTTTTAAATTTATTGTTTTTGGATGAGGGCCCTCGCAGCATAAATACACTGAGAGAAACAATGGACTGAATGAATAAGCACCATACCAGAATTGTTATATACTAAGAGAGACAGGAAGACACTTCACTTTCTATGCTGTTGAATAGAAAGTTCTGTAATCGTTATTCTCCATTTCTATTCTTCATACCTCCATCCTCGTTCGCTTTGCTCATTTCCTCATTTTCCTTCCATGTTACTTATACTCTCATACACTTAAGCAGTATCATTGTTATGAATGGATCAACAATAGTATCTGACCCAGGTCAATGATCCTTTTTGACAAATAAAAACTTTTCTAGCAACCACCTGGGTAAGTCGTCAGATTTGCAGTTTCTTAGCATTACATTCAATGAAGTTTTGGCGTTACTGCTTGGGAGCTACGTGGCTAAATGAGGTGGCTGTAAAAACAAAACCCAAAACAACTACATCCTCTCTGTTAGCATCCCAGGTAGCCTGTTCCAGCGACCTGTGATTTTCCCTTTATTGGCACAGGGTCTGTCAACTTCCTCTCAAGGCCAACGTGCACACCCAAGCCTCAGAGTATCCTTTAGAAAAAACTGGTGCCGGTCCACGTGTCCTGGAAGATTTTTGTGTCCTTGGGGCAGTCAGAAATTGGCCAAAGAAACAAGTTGAATCAGCCAACTGTAAAGGATATGTGGAAATTTAATTTTAGACTAACACAATACAAATTGTGCTTATATGGAATTATTTCAACCAAACCAGAAATGACAGGATGTATATCCGACTTCAGGAGAATTCACTTGTAAAACTGCCTGTTACTGGATAACAGAAACTTTGCCAAGCACATAATACAGTGGACACACTCAATACATTGAACACACAACACTATCAGGCTCATAAAATCTGAACAAATCAATTTTGTGCGTCTCAGTTGTTTGGTGATTTGCACACTGTTACTTATAATTAAACATATTTGTGTGAGTCAAAATAATCTCTTAAAACTAAAACAGCCAAATATTAACGAGGTGCTTTTGAAGTTTGTTTCGAAAATGACTAGAGACTTTTATCTATCATCTCTACATTTGAAAGCTTAAAATAATAATGTCAAAATGTTATTTACAGATTGTATTTACTGAAAATTTAAGCATATTACTGTGGATTAAAACATGCATATGAATGTGGAAAACACAGACACTATTTGCTTGGCAATGTAGTTACTAATAACCTTCCGAAAGAACTTTGTAAATTACACAGTTTCTATTTGTCGTCTTTGTTTAGGTTTAACGACCACAAAAGCAGCACAATCCTTTTATAATTTGCCCCTTAAACTGAGATACTGGAAAAATACATTTAAACTGATCTCGCTTTGCTTTTTTTCTAAGCCCTTGTCCTGCCAACATACTGCAAGTATGTTCTGTAAGTATAAACAAAATCCACGGACAATATCTCCTTTCTCTGTCTGTCTGCTCTCAGCCAACCCCCCTTCACTATCCGCATCACGTCCACATGGCTCCCTGTGCCTGCCGAGGTGAGAGGTCCTCTGGCTGGGGACCAGGACAGCACACGCCTCTCTTTGATCTACCCCTCGCTGGCTGCTACCTGCAGATAGCATTATTCAAACACATCGCGCTCTGCCTTTCAGCCACAAAGACATCTCTTGCTCCCTCCCTCTCCACTTCTGTCAGACGCATTACGAACTGTACACATAGTTACACCTTTTTTTTTTTTAATGCACTTCTGCTAGTTTATTTCTAAATTTTGAGTTTAACAATTTAAAGGAGCAGTTTTTCTTTATTTGCTGCAAAATTAAAATTGCTAGGTGCCTAGCTCACCTGGTGGAGCCCGTACCATGTATCAAGGGTTAGTGCAGCAGCCTGAGGTTCTGCGTGTCATCCCAACCCCCCTTCCCCTGCCTATCCTGTTCCTCCCTGGCTGTCACTATCACAGAAGAAAAAAAAATTACAAAAAAAACACACCAATCTTAAAAATAAAATATCTTTAAAAAAGGCAAAAGAAAATCTGAGAAGCTTTTAATACAATCTGAATTAATGATGGAAAAACACGTAAAACTGTGTTTTGGTTGACCTTTTTGTATGTGTGCATGTGTGTGCAAGTGTGTGTGTGTCTGTGTGTGTGTGTGTGTGTGTGTGTGTTTGAGTATCTGTGTGTGTGCCCATGTGCGTGTGTGTATGTGTGTGTGCTCCCTGTCATCTGGTTACCATTTGAAGGCAGAATTACAGCTAATGATATCCTAGAGGAAAACTACAGTAGCTAAACATGCAACAGTTCCTCCGTTTCTTTCTTTTTCTTTCTCCACCTCCTTTTTCTCCCTGTCAGATTGTTGTAGTGGCAAGTCATCGAAGTCTGCAAAAAAAAAAAACCCTGAAAAGGATTCCACAGAAATTAATACCTTTGGTTTTTTCCGTTAAGTATTTTTAAATCTTTAAAGCTTTGTACTAACAGACAGTTGATGTGTATGTTTGTTTCCCTTTTTTGGATATTGCAGTGCCACACAAATACCCCCCCTCCCAAAAAACAAACACACAAACACACAAACACACACACGCAAACACACACACACGCACGCACACACACACACACATACAGCCGCTCACATCTGGATTCAATCACAACCCAACAATCCCCCAGCAGCCTCTTTAACAGAGAAGTAGGTTAGAGCGGCAGTGTCAAATATCATGCTCTCTTTCAAACTCATTTGAATATCTACAGTATGTGTTTCTGAGCCCTTGTATGTGCAGCATGTTTGTGCAAAAGAGAAAATCAAGGAAATCTATGGTCACTTGTAAACAGAGACTTTTTTGCAGGATTGAGTTCATACAAAACTATGACAATGCTTTGCAGGTATGGTGTATGATCTCGGTACACATGAAGTAAAAGACTGCTATCAGCCATAACAGCGCTGCAGAAACAGCTTACAACCATTTTCTCAATCTTTCATTTTCTTTTTTCCCTTTGTTTCCTATATTTAACTGTAGGCCTTAACAAAAGAAAGACTTTTTTTTCTGACTGTTAAAAAAAACAACCACAAGCTCTTGTTTCTTCGCTACCAAGGCAAAGGGAACCAAAAATGCAAGCAGAAAACAAAAGCATTGTCTAACTGAAGAACAAAAAAAAGTAAAGAGAGAGAGTTGTGGGGTATAAAAAGCCTGCAATAATCTAAAATTGCATTGAGAGTGCTTTTGCATCTAACATAAAGAGGGGAAGACAATTGTGTCATTACATCGTGATTAATGGTTTACTGGTCATGAGACAACATGCACTGAGAACAAACCCCGGGTTCCTTGTTTTCTGTTATACTTAAAAGAAAACAAAAAAAAGGAAGGAGTGGATGAGTACCAAAAGCAAACAGCACACAGAGCCCCACCTCCCTCTCACAGACTGTGGTCACCCTCTTGCACAATGCATTTGGTTGAGAGTTTGGGGAAATTTTGGGCTTTTGTTTCGCATCCTTCTGCAACTATTTACTGCACAGAACAAACACATACATCCCTGATCGCTGGTTGACATTGAAACTAAACGACTCTGATTGCCGATGGGGCAGGTGAACATTTCTACGATGCATAGTACCTGCTGCTCTCGGAGTCCTACCGTTGCAAGCTGCATTTATACACAACATTGCTGGTCCTAGGCTACCCATAACCATGGTAACAGCAGCACATAATGATGCTGAGCGATGGGGAATGTGCTGTTTGATTGACAGGGCTGATGTTTAATGGATGAAAGATGGTCTTATTTTTTTATTTTTCAAACCGAAAGTGAAGGGAAAAAAACCTGACAAGTTGTGCATTCCACAATAATATTATATACTACAGCCACATGCCAACAAATTGTCATGTGTAATGAAAGTTAAAATATGTTTTGATTATTTACCTAAACAACTCATTTGATACAACCTGTTCTGGTTTTTATGTTATTGGATATGGTTCCTCTACTTATGTTGCGAGGCAACATCTAGTTAAACAGGAAGAGGTATGTTTCAAATTGCTGTGCCAAGAGTTTACATCAGTGTTTAAATCAAGAGAGACAGATAGTTCCCTGGTCCTTAAAGTCTTGAACAAACTCAGGCTGCATCCTGCCACATAAACAAAAGGGACCAACATTTGGTTCCAGCCTCACAGATGTTGGAATTGACTCTTTCTCTGTTTAACCTTGTTGAGAGGCTGTGTATTTATTTAGTTTAAATAGTTTCACAAATTACACTGTCTTGTTGCTATCTTTACCTTTAGTTTAATACCTTTTTTTTTAAACTTAATTAAAATTAAAAAAAAATTAAAATAGCAAGCTAATGCTGTGTCCAAAGTCACTCCCAACTAAGCACACACTACATTACCTGCCAAACTTAATTTTGGTGATGGCAATGCTGCAGTTGCTCACATGATAATTCACTGGTTCCTTGAAATTCACTTTGCGTCAACTTTGTGATATTTTTGCAAATTCTTAAAAGGGGAAGAGAGATGCAGATAAGGTTAACGGGTGGGAGGCTCATGCAAATGAGACAGCAGAAAAAGTAATTTTTTTTTTAAACTTTGAATGCATTGCAATAAGAAAAAACACTTAAACTGTCAAACTACTTTTATTTAACACTCTGACAAGCACACTTCAAACAGAATAAAGAAATAACTTTAAATAAAGTTAAATCTGTTTATCCATAAGTTACCGTGAGTGATTTTTACAGTATCTGTTGTTTGCAGCTGCTTCATACTGCATGAACAAGTTCCTTCCTTTCATTTAATCTTGCAGCCATCAGGCAGCAGGACAGACATGCTGACAAATCTGCAGCCTCTGATTTCAAAGGGTGCAGTTCTAAAGTGCATCGCTATTTTCCACAGTTGTCTTCTGTGTTTATCTTCATAAAATTACTTGCATATGACATCAGGCTGCTACTGAACAACCCAGCACAATTCTACACACATGAGACTGGTCAGTTATAATTTAATATTCTGTTGTTTGTTCTAGATTTGACTGATTGTATGAAAGGGTTCACCAAAATTTTTTATCATTTGTTTTTAACGATATTGTACAATTTAAATAATCCGCCCTTTTCTACAGATTTGTAGCGCTGTATGTTGTTGTCTTGCTTGACTGTGCTATGACATATGGCTGAAAGCTGCACTTACAAGAACAAATAAAGCATGCGTGTTTGGAGCTGCCACCCCACAGTTCATGCATTCAAGATCACCACAATGCACTTGTTGTTGTGCTTTCACAAACAGGAAAGGGCCCTGAATTCTGAGGACAAACATTTTTTTTTACATGATATTGTGCCCTCCAAAGTTTCTGCAATGTAATACAGAAAAGTTGTGTTTGTACAATACATTTTGTTAACTTTGCCAAACAACTGCTTTATACTTGTTGTTGTCTGTTTACTAAAAGTTTATTCACGCCTTCCAGGCAATCAGAAACGGGAATTCTGAATGGCCAAGGTGACAACACAGTCAAGGATCTTTAAGATCTGTTAGCCATGAAGATGTATTCACTCAGTCTGTTATGCAGGGCTCTAAGGGCCATTTCTAGTTAAGGACTACAATGCAAACCCACATATATAAATCTACAAAGTTTTCATCACTAACCTGCCAGTTCAGCAGCTGTGCAGAGACTAATAAGACATGAAAAAATGTAAAATACAATTTTGCCAATTCTGTAAAATGTCATCTACATTTCATATAACATCTAGCGACAGTAATTCTAACTGAAAACAACTTCTGCAAGAAAAAATTCTTTATTTCATCCTCTTATTAGAAAAGCAAGCATTCTACTTTACTTGTATAGTGTTGAACAATTCTGTA
>JAPZDZ010000011.1:15132309-15154452 GCA_029783805.1 Acanthurus tennentii
TGATGTTAAAATATATATGTGTTGAGTTTTAATGACCTATTTTGGTTAACATATATGGCAATGGTTGCTCTGCTGGCGGCTTGTGCATAATATAGTGCCCCTGACATCCCCAATAGGCCAACTGCCTGTCAACATTTCTGATCACTTACTGTCAGCATTTATGTTATTATGTTTGTTAGTGTTTAACACAGCAGTGTAAGCATGTTTTCTGGCAGATTTTGCAACTAGCTATTATATCTGTACTCCAAGTCAATTAAAATGAAGCAAATAAAGTTTGTAGTGAACTAGAGTAGAGCTAGAAATGTGGCTGTATCTTAACAAAGGGGTGCTAGGTGCTAAGTTTTTTTTTTGTTTTTTTTTTTTAGTTGTTGTGTTGAGTTGAGTATTCAAGCTCAGGCAGATAATAGGCTGCCTTCTAGGTGCCAGGGTGACTAATCCCCTGGACCATATGTCAGTGGCTTGTCAAGCCCAGAGCCAGTGCAGCACCAGGACAGAGCTATGCAGGACAGGAAAACTCAGACACACTGTGCATCCATATGTAAGCAGCCACTGGGCTTTTGAATTTTTAGCTTTGCAAAGATTGTATTAGTTTACAATAGGGCAATGTTTGTGTTTGGTTGTGAATCATCATAGCTGTACTTACAGAAGAGTATTGAGTTGATAATGTTACTGCATAAGGAGTTGAAGAGCAAACAAACTAAATGGAAGAAAATGGAAAATTTGGGGGGGGGATGCTTTACTGACCACCATGGTGTCAGTTTGACAGTGGTTCAGTCAGAGTGTGTCAGAGCAGTTGCAGGTAAGAGCCAGCTGCTGCTACATCACAATTAAGCTAACTGAAACATGCTCTTATTCCAGGAGACAGCAGCGGCCTCAGGGAGGAGGTGGAGGAGGAGGAGGCAGCGGAGGAAAGAACCAACCTCAGCAGATACAGCAACAGTCACCACAGCACCAGAGGGATCAGACCCAACAACAATCTCCAAACCAACAGCAGCAGAATTTTACAGAACTGGGAGACAACAGAAACAGTAGTGCCGGTCGGCCGCCTCGCCAGTATCAAGGAGGACATGGGCAGCGCCAAGGAGGACCGCCACACCATGGATACAGCCAGAACCGGCGTTGGCACCACAATCAGAAGAGTCAGGTGCATGGACAAATAAACACTACAGGTGATAGAGGAGTATCTCCCAGAACAACCAAAGAGACTGAGAATATAAAATCCGGCGATGAGCAAATCAGACCACCTCAAGACTTCAACAGTAAGAGTCCCAGTGATTCACCTCAGCCTGAGACAACACCCACTACAAATGCTTTTCCAGATCCAACAGTTAATAGGGAATCTCCCAACCCACCAGGAAGTGGAAAGGCAAGCGACAGCCAGTCTGAGCAGCCCAAAATCAGCTTGCTGCAGTCGTCAAAGGAGAGGCTGAGGAGGAGACTAAAGGACAAGGTACTGAAAAGCTGCTTAGTGCCTGTCAGTATGTATTAACGCAATCAGGACTCATGTGTTCATGTACACACACTCACACACTACCATTTAGTTCCTCTGTTTCATTCACGTACACACATACACTGTCGTTAATTTATAGACATGGAAGAGGAACTCTTGTTTTACATTTCCTTACATTCAGATTTACAAACTTAAATCTGTAGGGAGGGCAGTGCATATTTTCAAAAATGAGGTGAAGAAACTAAAGCAGCATTAGCTTAACAGTTTTTGATGTTTTCCACTGTCAGCACTGAACTGGCGAGTCAGCCAGCTTTCTCTTTGTACAGCGAACTCATTACCGTCAGGGGCGGTTTGATTTGACTCCCCAGCAGGCCACGAGGCAGGAATTAATAAACATAGCCTGAGTGGCATTGGTGAATCAATGAATCCAGTCAAAGAGCCCACTTCGCTTTATCAGGGTATAGGGAACCTCTCTCTCTCTCTCTCTCTCTCTCTATATATATATATATTTATATATATATATATATATATATAAATGTTTTTTGTTTGTACCATATTTAAAAAAAAAAAAAAGTTTAGAGTCAGTATTCACCTCAAATGTCTGGATGCATGTAACTAATGTAGATGTAATTTATGTTAGTTTGGTTAAGTTATAATGTTTTTTTACAATCCAATCAATTTTCTTTCTTTCTCCATTAAATGGTAAAATTCACGTACCTTATAGATTTAACAAATTGGCTATATGTCAATAGCCAGTTACATGGTCATGTTGAAAGCAAAGTTAGTGTTATTTGTCATGTACGTGCATACAATAGCACAGTAGTTCCCAATCAGGGGTACTTTCAATTCTGCAGTAGCCAGTTTATGGAGAAACTCATCTTGAAGTATTGGATACATGTTTGAAATAGTTAAGACGAAACAATGAATGGTTAAAACTTTATACAGTAAACAGTGTTCAACAACATGCAATTGACTTGCTTCATTATAATATGTGTGAAAATTTAGCTCTCATCATTCACTCTTCCCTAATCACTGTGAATAATAAGAATCATTCCTATGTTGAAGGAGGAGGCGCGTGTGGAAGCGTCAGGCTCTGGATCACAGAGCATGGACCGGCTGGTGGACCTTCTCAACAGCATGAGGAGCAACAGCAGCGGGGTGGAGCAGCAGCTGGCCTCTTTCATGGAGGAGGCTCAGTGTTCGGCACGGTCGGAGGAGACCCTGGCTCAGGTGGTCAGCACGATCTACTCCAAGGCCGTGTCGGACAGGAGCTTCGCCGCCACAGCTGCCAAGCTCTGTGACAAGATGGCGCTGTTCATGGTGGAGGGAACCAAGTTCAGATCGCTGCTCCTAAACATGCTACAGGTGAGGAAGGATGTGTTTGCCAACACAGCTGAATATTGGTCGAGATCAGCTGCAGTAGTGATATGTTTACTCAAGTGCTGTTCTGAATTTTTGCACTTGAATACTACATTTTATGCTCCATCTTCCCTCTACTTCTCACAGAGGGGAAATACTGTACTTTTATTCCACTATATTACAAGTTCAGCTTTAGAACTTAGTAACTTTGATGTTATATACATATTATCAACTTATAAACTGTGAAGCATTGTTATAGATGAAAGGAGCTGCAAACTCACGTAGTAGTTCTCAGTTACATGGCTGATAAGAACTAACAGGAAATCCCCTGAAGACCTGCAAAAATGTATCTTTTTTATCTAGCTGCCAAGATAATATGCTTCTATGTTCAAACTATCATCTTGTCAACCCAAGACTAAAATAATATACTCCTTTAGGACCTGTAGATTTTTTCAGTAAGATTTTAAGGTAGTTTTTTTTTTTAACTGACTTGACTACTTCTGTCTGTGTGGGGCCACTGGTTTGAATCTCAGAAGTTCTTGCTTGCTTTTGTTTTGATATAGAAAGTCAATAGTTTTATAAACATATATCTTTTAATTTGTCACATCCCATTACATTGAATGGGGAGTTGTCTCTTAACAGGTGTCATACTAGTCTGGAATAAACTATCAGTATTGACTGATTGACATTTAAGTACTTAAACACTATTCAATTAACTAATAAATTATTCACCAACTGATATTGAATCAAATTCAGAAAGGGCAAACATGCCCTAGTTTCAGGGCATTTTCTGCTTCTTTCTGTGTTTATATGATTAAAAATTTAAAATATTTGGATTTAGACTGTTAGTTGAACAAAGCAATCGATTTAAAAATGTCAATTTTGTGCTATGGGAAACGATTAGAAATGTGAGCAGCATTTTTTCACTATTTTGTGACATTTTCTATCACTTTACCCTTTTATTCCAGCCCTGTGTAGCTCCCAACCAAGTATTCCAAGAAATATATTAGTTACTTACACTCTCTCAAATACCTTTGAAGGCTCTCTTTAAGCTGGGGGCACTTATTTGTGTTTTCTTGTAGACCAGTACTTTTTTCTACTTCCTGTTTCAACAAAATCCCTTGAGTGATTTCTGTAGTTTCATTCCACCTTAGTTTTAGGAGCAGTCACCCACAGGTGGAAGCCAACTGTGTGTGTGATGTTGTCCAGTAAATGTCAGTGGGCAAAGTAGCTAATCTTAACACCCAGGGGAGAGAGCCCTGTCCTCTTCCCCCTTCACCTTCCATCCCTTCGCTTAACTGCACAGTTCCAGTCTTGCACACATGATAAAAACATCCTCTCAGCCATTGTATATTTCACTGCCCCTCTCCCCCTCCTTGGCCCTCATGAGCTCTCTATTACCGTGCTCCCCAAGTCTTATCGCCTCCCCTCACCCAGAACGACATGGGCCAGTGCTTCGCTACATTGCCTGCCCCCCCCGTCTCCTTCTAACTATGCTCCTCACTTTCACCCCTCACTCCATCCTGAGGATATAGAAGTAGAAAGCAAGACATACACACTGTCTTGAGATATTATTAAAAGTCATTAACCCACCTGCCGCCTGGCATTGTCTCCTTCTTTTTCCTCCCTTCATTTACACTCCTTTTCCCTCTACAGTTAATGCTGTTTTGACTGCAGCCCTAAACCTTTTGTTTTACATTTAAACAACTCTTATATTAAATGTTTATTTTTATCTTAAACCTTGCAGAGGTGAATACTGCCTTAATCCTTTAACTGCCTTTCTCCACTTTTTATTTATTCGCTTTTTTCACAGCTGTAGCCCCTCATGTTTTTTTTCCATCTCAATTTAATTCCCACCTCCCAGCCAGCATGGACCCCCTCCTTGTCCTTGACATTTTGGCTTCTTGCTTTAAAACATTTTAAATGTCAAAAGTGGGCTTGAGAAGGCTGTCATTACAGATTTTTGCCTCCAGACCCCTGGATCTCAATGTGGGGGCAATTAGTTTGTCTCTGCTTTAGGGTTTACTGTTGCTTTGATTAAATGAAGCCAGGCTGTTACCTTTAAAAGAAATGCTGCTTATTCAGCATGGCTGAGAAGAGTGTCTAACCCTGCTAATGCTATTGGCACCTTCCTCAATCTTTTATCAAATAATCTTGTCTTTTTCTGTTGCTTCAGACATCTTTTTCTCTGCATTGTTATGTGTGTTTATGTTGCTTTTTTGCTGGCTTGTTGTTTAAGTGTAGGTGATGTCACAATGTCCTTGGAGGTGTGTAAGTGGTGTGTAGTTGTTTTTCAGTGTGCTTGATGTGTTTGTTTTCGACTGTAAATGATTTCTTTTGTTGTTATTGTTAGTTCCATTCAAGGCTGCATATTCTGTTAACATCTGTGTTCAGGCAGGCTTTCGATGTACGAGTCTGTGAGAATATAAGCTGCTTGTGTCCAATGCACTTCAGTCTATGGCAACATGCAGGGAAAAAAAATGAGTAGAGTGAGCTGATGTGACTGTTAATAAAGTTTCTGTTTAACCTGCTGTATAACATCTTTACAAGTGCGCATTAAGCATTAACCCATATTAACCTCAACACTTTTACAGCACTGACACAGTTCACTACCCTTCACTTTGGAACCAAATTAACATATTCTCTTCCACTTCTGGCAGATAAAAGAAATTCATGAATTTGTTTAATGTGTTTTTTAGCTGCTTTTTGGCTTGAAGTACTTTAAGCTGCGAGGTTAATACGTGTGCCACCTACAAAAACTCCCATCAGAGAGATAGCAAAAGATGTTAATGGAGATTACCACCACTGCTGATGAATTTATGAAACACTTAAATATCCCCTTACCTACCGCCTACTTAGAACTTGTTTTACATATTTACAAAAAGCTGGATACACTGTAGTGTTTCAGTGTATTTTCCAAATTTCATCTGTATGCGTATTTTTATTTTTTTTTTGTCTTTTTTTTCTCCCACAGAGGGACTTCTCGCGTCGAGAGGAGCTCCAGCAGTCAGACGTGGAGAGGTGGTTAGGTTTCATCACCTTCTTGTGTGAGGTGTTCGGTACAATGAGGAGCAGCTCCGGGGAACCATTCAGGGTGTTGGTGTGTCCCATCTACACCTGCCTACGAGAGGTCTGTACCCAAATCTGCACCTTTCTTATTTAGAAGTATGTCAACAACCAATTGATTAACCTCATTCATGTGTGCCAGTGAGCAGAAAGCTCCCAGCTGCATCTTTATCTTGTCCGTTTAGATCGATGAACACACCAAGCCAGTGTTTCCTGTTTTTGGTCGGAACAAGTCTAGACGCTAGACACCACACTGGGGTTTGGTTAATGGTGCAAGCCAATGAAGACACCATCAGTTCTAGGAAAAAGCATGACCCCAGGTTCAATTCTCATGAGCTGGTCATGCTCTCTTACAAACACTTCCATTATTACCATGGAAACAATATAGCGTAGACACAGCAGACGCACCATGAAACAGAAGTGGTTAACGGCAGATGGGATATTGAAAGGGGAAGTGAGCGAGGAGAGGGGCCTGAAGAGGTGAGGGGAAGCAGAGGAGAGACTGTGGTCAGGTTGACAGTTACTGCAGAGGAACTCTACATTTGCGTGACAAGTAGAAGAGAAAAGAGAAGGGAGAGTTAGATGATGGAGTCTGAAAGGGGAAATTGCTTTTAATGTGTAGTTTAAGAGGTAAAAAAAAAAACAAAGAAATAATTACATGGCTGAGGCACGTGCCAGGTATGTTGTACCACCTACGTCCACACCTCTGCCGGTCTGGCGCTCATCACACACCCTGTGTCTCACAACACAAACACAAGCATCAACATACTACTAATGTCATCCACGCCCTGTCTGAACGTTTTCCCAGGGAACTATCTCAACTTGTTAGAAGGCCCGGCAACAGGACCAAGGGTGTGCACATGCAGCGTAGAGCAGAGCCATTCCCCCCTGATTTTTATCTACCAGCTGTTTTGTCTATAGTTGAGACATGCATTTGAAGAATTCCAGCTACAAGCTTTATGCAATAACATGTGCTTGCATGTTTGTTTGTGGCACAAACTGTCTCCTGTAGTTGTAGCCTGTAGAACAGGATAAGAGGTGTGTTCAGAAGTGTGTCTGGATATACGTGACGGCTGTGCGTTAAGACAGGGGGAGTTTATAAACAGTGATTTCATCCATTCATGACTCACAAAACCCAATCTCAATAATGTTTTTTAAAATATTAAAACTTAAATTTACAAATTCTTTTTGGCAACTTAAGGGTGGCACAACAAGCTGTGAACCGAAAATTATCAGCTTTGAAATGGTGAACATTAACAATTAGTTGCTTCTTTACACATCCAGTAGTTATGAAGCAATATTTTTATTCATTTGGACTCATGTTTCTGGTCACCTGATGAATGTATGATATCCAATATTCACCCTACTTTTGCTCAATTAAGCTTAAAAACCAACTTTGGCTATTAAATGTTCCTCTTCTAACAAGCAATCACTAATTTGTAATCAGGAAACGTATGTTGAGTTCATTCAAGTTTTTTATAAGTGGAGCTGTGGAGGGGGGGTCCAAGTTTGAGTGGTGTTTGTTAACAGTAACTGACAAATCCTGCTAACTATTCATTTAAAATGAAAAATGCTTATTGTAAGTTTCAGGCTTGTTATATGATATAAGCAGGGCAAAAGTTTTCCTTTCTTGTACTTGTTTATTTGGTTTGCTGATGTGTCAGCATGTTGCTGTGGTTACATACTGTAGGTTGTTAAGAAACTTTGTGGTGAGCGTGTAATTTTAGAACGGTGAATGAGCCAGACGACGTGCATTAAACAGTTTCAATACACCTATGCTGATCGGAAATTAATATGCAGTCAGACTTCAGTATAATAGCACAACCTGTACTGAGCTGCACGGGCAATATGAAAAAAATAGACTCTTATTTTGATACCTTACCTTTAAGAGGCAAAGGTAAATAACAAACATTTCTGTCTTAAGAAGGCAGGTTGCAGGGTAGTTGACTTAACAGATGAAACCATCTTTTATTGAAGCAAATGACCTGCATGTGGCCCAAAGAGGCTTTCATCAGGATATTGGTTTGCAGCTGCACACTGCTGAAAGCAGTGAGCATACACTGTGTCTGCTAGTGACCTCACGAGCTATTTATATTGTGCCCCGGTATCCCTCTTTGAAAGTCAGCATGTGCCCTCCGAGTCAAAGACAATCGACTCTGATTATGTAGTATATTGGGAGAATGATTGAGCACATGGAAGTGCGCTTCAAAAACCGGTATCTTAAATATTCTGAGCTTTAAGTCAGTGTAATTTTTTATTTTGCTTTGTTAAGAAGCTTTTTTGTTAAACAGTTATTAAAGTACAGTACAGCACTGAGTAATATTATGTAATGATGTAATGTAACTAAGGGAAGTGCAGCTCCTGATGCTAGATCTGCTGTTGCTATGCAACTATTCAAAACTCAGTAAAAGCAGAAGCAGTGGCAATTTTAACTTTCAGCAGTCTGTAGCTCTTTTAACAAAGCCTGCTCAGGGTGGAAATATGGCGCCACTATTCCATACAAAGACAGAAGTGGGGGGGCATATTGTCCAACCTTTGAGCTTGTCATGGAGGTAGTCACTGAACCAAATGGATGTCTGTTCTATGTGCAACCCACCACCAGGGGATTTAAAAGGCAGCAAGCAGCTAACTCAGAGAAGAACAGCAATTAAAAATGTCTGCAATTTTAGGGGGGGCAACAAGGTCCGAAAGCACATTACCTTCCAAGTAGAGAACAGAAAGTGCTGCCGGATGCATGTGCATAACATCATACTAGACACGATATATGTTAAGTTACACATCTCTCTTTTGCCTCAAGAAAGTCAGTTTGCTGCCTGTAATGGCACATCTAATCAACTTTGTTTGGTTCTGTGAAAGAAGATAAAGTTGTGGCAAAGGAAAGTCTTCATTACAGTTTGATTTATTTAAAAAAGGGCTAGAGTGTCATAATTATCCTGATGAAACATGTTTTTCTCTTAGCAGTCATACTTTTTTTCCTTAGCCAGCAGTATGATGACAGTTTCCGCATATACAAAAATAGTATATACATTTGTTGAAGTCAAACAGTGAAAGACAGATGAAACCTCAGCAGAAAATTTACACGAATAAGAATGTTTTTCTCGTTGACTTCATAGAGTCACTCAAGGTGTTGCTGTCATGTTGGATGGATTTCTTTCATTCAGGGCTGCAAGAGGATCACAGCTGTCCTAGTTTTTGTTGTTTTTTTATGTTCTTGATCAAAGGTCTTTTGAATGAAAATGCTGTAAATGAGAATCAGAAAGAATCCAAAGGTTTCCCAGTGCAGCACGCTTTGTTTCTTTATGATGTAACTAAACAGAGATGTGGCTGTTTTCAGCTTCAGCACTTAAGACTCTGTATGGCTTGACTAGCCTCACTGAAACATTTTTTTCTGCATGTTATGTTGTAGAAGCAAAAGAGGAAAGCTGTCACATCGGAGAACAGACAGAGAGAGAAGCTTTTGCGGTCAATATGAGAACTGATTATAGATGAGTATAGATTAGACAATTTTAAATATACTGAGCAGACTTCTTCCCTGGGCTCCCCAGAGAACTCATTATGAGCTAATCCTGCTTGTCACATAGCTCTCCTACTCTGGGAATGACGAGACTTGACTTCCCTCATCAAACAGCCACACTGTCACCACACCCGTCTAAGCATGCTAAGGAGCTGACGTCTGCTAGACTGCGGGACCTGAATGATAGGTGGAATACCATTAAGCTAACAGCGTGCAAACAGCAGACCAGCTAGTACTGAATGTGGACCCATACATCAGATGGTGGTTATCTTTGTTTCATTTTCTTAAAGCAAGTGTTAGTGCTCACTTTAGTTCATCTGTGTGTAGAGTTCTGCTACAAGTGTCAAAGTGAAACAGACTTTGTTTTAACTGTTTTGCTTGTATACATGCAGCAGGTGGGCTCGGTAACTTGGTCAGACAAATCTTTATCATGCCAACTGAAAAACTAAAAACTTTGTGTTAGCCTGTTTGATCCTGTTCACTTAGACTTGCAATATCATAACATTACCTACTAAATTGATATAGCAAATTTGTCAGCAAACACGCTCTAATTATTTTCACTCTTTTTCTTTTGTTTTTGGTCTTTACTCCCAAGGAAAATATCTATCTCTTTAGCTGCTAAATGTTCATCAGATAGCTGCAGGTTGTGTAAAGAGTTTTATTACTTTTCACTGGAAGCAGCTGCCTGTAGCCTGAAAACGACACTATGAGATGGGTGAGAGTGAACTCACACTGCGCAGTCAGTAGCTAAAGCGATCCATAAAGAAGATGCTAACTGCATATGTAGATGATAATTCTCTGTAAGATCAGTGATCCCATTTATATTTGATACATTATTAGAAAAACACTGATAGCAGCCACTTTAAGTCAGTGTTTCCATGTGTACCTGCATCTTGTGTTAATATCTTATTTTATTCATTTTGCAGCGTGTCTGTACCTCCAAGGTTTAGTTAGATATTACTCAATCAACAAACCCTCCATTTTACTTATTTTACCTCTCTCAGGTTATTCGCTCAAGCACTTCTGAACCGCCTGAGCTGGAACAGGAGCGTTTAACCAAAGACCTCTCTGCTGTAATCTGACACGAGATGCAAAAGTCTAGCTTGGGAGGCTTTCTGTCATTCTACCCGTCTTTGTCACCATCCCTCCCTGCATTGTTTGAAAGTACCAGTTGTATGCCCATCTGTGCTTGGGGCCAGTGTTGAGGGGGGGGAAAGCCAGCTAGCATGTTTACCAGCTCCACAGTTTGTTTTTGGCTTCGCTCTGTGTGTACAGTATGAATGTGTCTGTGAATGGGGATATACAGCAAGCCTTGATGTGTGCTGGTTAGCTAGCTTGCCAAGATGAAAGCCTGGTGTGTTGACTTCCAAGATTTAAAATGTTAATGTTGAAAATATTTACAATGGGATTTGCCCTTTTTTTTCTTTTATTTCTTTTCTTGTGAACTAATTAAAAAGCACTTGCATTTGCTTAATCTCCACATCCACGTGGCCTTTATCTGAATATGCATATATTTATATATCTGTAGGACATATCACTCACTGTAGTGGATTTCTTTGTTTTGCTACATTTGGATTTCCCTTGTTTTATTTAACTTTGTGCTTCTCTCTGCTCTGTAGTGTCCTAGTATTTTTACACAGTGTCTGTTCTTGTCCCTTTCAGCTGTTGGAGTCCACAGACGTTAAAGAAGATGCAGTTCTCTGCTGTTCAATGGAGGTATGAACCACATCCACACTCGAACAGATAATACTTGTTTTTTATATTTGTGTAAGAAACAGGGAAGCTAAATTAAATATACTAAAATGTCTGAACAAATTTATCTAAGACTAATTCTAACAGAGGACCTCTTGAAATCCATTGAGCTAAATGTTAAACCTGATGCAAAGTAGTCTGCTTTATATATTTCAGAAACTGTGTTTGTAATGATCTTTACCCAGAATCTTTAATATTCCAAAGCAGCAGCAGGGCTATAAATAATAAGGTAGCACATTTAAATTTTAGTAGAATTTTGAATTTCGTCATCATACAGAGCAGAAACATTCATACCCACCAGCAATGACATGAAAATAAGACAAAAGACACTAAATTCAAAGACAGGTGAGCTTCGGTTGGCAAACAGTTACCAGATGCTCGCAAACACATCCACATCCTCTGCAGTCTTGATTACCTACCAGCAGGCTCACTGAATCAAAAACACACACAGTTCTATGGCCAAAGGGTGTGTGAACTTCTTCTGTCTCACTGTGTCCACAGTACAAGGTGCCAGACACTGTGTTTTGCTGTCAGTAAGGGACACACACACCTTCTCTGACACTTATGCCTCCTTACATCCTCCCTCCCTCCATCCCTTTTCTGTCTCCAGCTGCAGAGCATGGGGCGTCTCCTGGAAGAGCAGCTCCCAGAGATGATGACAGAGCTTCTGGCGACCGTCAGGGACAAGATGCTTTGTCCAGCTGAATCTCAGCTGACCCGCTCCCTCCTCATGGAGGTCATTGAGCTGCATGCACATCGCTGGAGCCCCCTGGAGGCTCTCACCACCCAATACTACAACCGTACCATCCAAAAGCTCACCACCACTGCCTAGGTGCCAGCTCCCCCAGGAGGAGAGGAGACAAGCCCCCCATGACGCCCATAGGAAACATTTTCCAGTTGAGCTTCAGTTTGCTCCTCAAGTTTTACCAAAACACAGCAGTTTAAAAATCAGGTCACTCTCTAAACCTAAATGATTACAAGCTTTACATGGTTATTTAACTTTCTTCACGACAGGCGACCACTGCCACGAACAAACCGTACACTATTCACAAAACAGGTAACTCTGAGCCACGATGGCAACACTACATGCGGCGGTAAAACAATGAAAAGCGTATTTGACACACATTTGAGAAAACTACTGTATTTATGGCCAGTAGGGGCGTGCTTGGCCACACAGAGTCCAGGGCCCGCCTGGCTGTGGCTGTTGAGGGATAAAGGAGGGAACAGACAAGAGAGGGTTCACACAGGGGAGAGGAGGAGAGGGCAGCAGCCTGCCCGTAGGGAATATAGAGGTCGGTACCCAAAGATGAATGGAGGGGGGGCGGGGGTCAGGGTAGTCCGTGTCAGTCTCTTTATTGTGTTCATTTGCCCACCATCCTCCCCCTTTTCTCTGTCTCTTTCTCCTCCCCCTCCTCTGTGTCTCTGTCAGCCCCTGGAGTCTGTGTGGCTGATAAAAGAGAGAGGAGGAGGAGGAGGAGGCAGCAGGGAGTAGACACGATGCTGTCTGTCTGGGCCGTCTGCCCCGCTGGGCCAGGGACCAGGTCAAAGGGCCTCGCTGTGGAGCTCCCCAGCTCCCACAGCTCCTCCCCGCTTTGTCTGTCCAGCTCTCTGCAACCACCACATCCCCCAGCAGGAAGCCTTTTTATGGGGATGAGACAGCGGGCCTGCTGGGCCGGGCTGGACTGAGGATAAGGATCAGGCTGGCTAGAGTAGGGTGGCAGATGGCTGCTTGAGCCCATGTGAGACGACACACTCCTAACACACCCCTCTGGCAACCCTGCTCCCTGAGCTCGGGCCAGTGTCGCCAACAGAAGCTGTAGGAATATTGCAGTGGTGGGGGGAAAAGCATTAAAACAGAAACTGCCGTCTGATAGTTCTTTTGTTTTTGTCCTACAGGGGATGTCTCTTCTCCTCTGTTAAGCCGTGCATATCCATGCTATGTTAACCACATCGTTAATATTATTACATTATTTTTTTAATCATTTAGTGTTTTTATTGTTGTTTCATTATGAAGTCTTATTTTTATGATAAATGTATGTATGAGGTATTAGCGGTAGGCCTTATTGCACAGGTTTGATTTGTTTGCACTGTTTCTGCGATTTGCTTCAAATTTTTGAAAAAAGCAAAAGTTTGAATTTGAATCAGTGCTTGAGGATTAATATTAAAAATCTCAGTAGCGAGTGGAATGGATTGAGCATAGTGAGGGATTTTAGGATGTTTTAGTGGACTGGTGGCCTTGTCAATTATCCATTTTTTTTTAATAGGAGCTCTCTTGTTTTCAGGCCTGCAGGGCCTGGGGCAGCAGAGGGTTAAACTGAGGAGTGAACAGTTGGACTTATTCACATCATTAAGTTGCTGAAGGAAAAAAAAAACATTTAAAGAGGAAAAAAAGTGATGTGACAACAAAAAAACAAAGAGCATGGCACAGAGAAACAAGTGAAATGCTTATTTAATAATTTCTCCAACTCAAGCCATTCTTTGCAGTGGACATTTTGCAAGTGTTTAATATCGACTGTATTTGATCTTGCTTTGTTTTTGAGAAAAAAAAATGACAACTATTAACCTGTGTATTTGAAGATGACAATGATGAAAAAGAAGAAATCTTATTGTATGACCTCATTAGCTAGTCATATGTGTCCCTTATTCCAGCTAACGTGTGAACTATGATATTGACGTACCAAGCCAATCATGTACCATTTGTAAATGGGCTCTATATATAATCTGCATACAGTATATTTACAAGTATTTAAAAACAATGAAATAGGAAGGGGATCGTGTAACAGATGTTACACACAAGAAAATTTGGGTTGTGTGGCTATAAGTTGGCCTTCCAACTCATTTCTGTCAGGAACCAACTCATTTTTTGGAAGTAGTCACACATAAATACATGCATGCACATATGCACATGCATACACTTAGTTTCCACTGAATCTCCGTGGGCAGTTTTAAGTGTTTTTATATTATTTTCTGTCTTGCATCAAGAATTAAGATCCTGTGTGGTAGAAACACAACCCAGAAGATTAGTTAGATGAGAAGGGTGATTTAAAGCTCACAAATGTTTTGGAGTTGCAGCCTAATTTTCTGTAATTGTGTGTTTGCTTAAGAAGTGATTTGTTTTATTGTTTTTTGTTTTGTTTTATGTTTTGTTATTTGGCTGTCTTTATTTTGTGTCTAGGTTTCTATTTAAATTATATTTAGCTCATTTATATTATATATATTTTCCCGTCTGGTGGATTTTCAAGACATCTGAAACTGTTGTGATACCTAGCTTGCTGGCAAGTGTGTAAGTGTGGTATTACAGTGTTTTAGTTTAAGAGAAGAAAAAAAATAAAACCCTTGGTGAGTTTCCATTATGCAAAGAGCGACTCGCTCTCAAGGCAGATGGGGGCAGGTGGGGATCAGCCCCCTCATCTGTGGCACTGGAGCCCCTCCACCCCCCAACCCGCGTGCCCTTAGACCCCTCTGCTCGGGTCACATGACTCACTTGACGATTGAATGAGACGCACCTTCATTTGCATACTCATAAATTTTGAAAAAAAAAAAAGGCTCTGCGCACAGGCAAGCTATAGATTGGCAGTAATGGGTCATCTGAGCTCTTGTTTGTTTTGTTTTTCTAAGCAACTGAAAAATAAACTAACAGGAAAAAAAGATGTGACAGAACAAACTGTTGGTGTGTTTTCCTGTCTGATAACATAATGGTCACATAAGCTATTTTTACATATGAACCCCATAAAGTGTCCAGTTTTGTTCTTTCTACTAAATTTTTAAATTCAGAATCATATGTAGAGAGCTATTTAGAAAGTATTTGCAATGTCAAAAAAGGGGTTAAAAGCAATATAAAGGTAAGCAGGGAAGAGAATGAAGCAGCTGCAAATTTCTGGACAATAACCAACTCTGTTAACACAACGGCTCAATCAGACATTACACGGACTTTGTACTAAGAAGCAGGCAGGGTAAAATCCATTAAATACCACGGCCAGCTGCCCCGGGCATTTATGTTCACACATACAGCTCACCCATGGGATGTCTACAAAATTTCAAGGTAGGAGTGCTTGTGTTAAAAAGCAGCTATAAAAGTCAGTGTGGTATCATGAAGATATTCAGACATCACAAAAGGAAACAATGGCACGCACACTGTTTTCCGCTGCCCCCAGACAGACTGCGTAACTAATCAAGGCACCACAGTAGGTCATTATACTACCAATTCATACGTGTGCACACTGGAACTCATCTACATGTCTGCGCCTTTACATCGTCACACATTAAACCAACCACACTGCACCGATTGAACAACCTTGTGTTTCTGCAGCACGTCCTTGGCTAGAGACTTGCCTTTCGTTGGCGCTGACACACGCCTGGGGCTCCCCGACTGTGGGCGTCCCAGTGGGCGCTCTCAGTGTCGGGGGTTGCCTCCCCACTGAGGGCCCCATCCCTGGAACCTATAGGACGCCCTTCATCACTCGTCCACATCAATCATCATAATTCCAAACGTCAGAATATTTAAATGCATTTGACATTGTGAAATACACCTTAAAATTTGCCATAAGCACAATAAGCTTTGTTTTCCTTTGTTTCTTTGACGTACATGGATTAATGATGATTTTGTTACGTTTAGAATCAGGAAACATGTAAACTCCTCTTTTTAGTGCAGTATAAGCAGGGAAATTAACAGATGTCTTATACAGTTATACTTCAACTTCTGCAGCATAAGTAGTGTAAAGATAGATCTTCATCCAGCTGCTGTAGTGGAATAAGAGAAGGAGAAAAGTAGGTGGGAAGAAATGGTGACAGACTAAGTGAAATATGTGTAGGAGATGAAGTGAGAAAACGTACAGATATATATAGTAATGACCAAATCCTGGGACAGTATGTGGGAGCCTAGTGAGGAATAAAATGCAAATGGTGGAAGTAAGACAGAGTTGGCCCTGGCTGACAATTAGCATCATGGTTAATTTGGCTCTGTGCAGTGAAAACAGACAGTTGAACGGGCTTGTTAGCCCTGAGGGATAATGTCTTGCTGGCTGACTATGCTGAAGGAGCTGAAAATGGTACGATACAGTAGCTTTGTCTCTAATTTGGACTCAGAGCACATTACAACAAGATGGTGTTATTCCTGGAAAGGCGAAGTGACACAAAAAAGGGGAGCATAGGGGGGAAAAGAGTTGTAGACCAGTTGTAGAGTTGCAAAGTGGGAGGAAATTCTTCTTCTATTCTGCAGCCAAACAGCTTGCAAGTTAGATTTGGCATGTCACAAATTAAAAAGCCACTCACAGATAAAGAAACCTGAAACCTCCTATGAGCAGACGTTTTAATACCACAAATAAAAGTTTGTGTTAGCACAACTACTAATATTGTGTCAGCCACTGCCTGTTTTGAGCAAACAAGATAACAAACAAAAGATGCTAACAACACTTACTCCTATATCTATTAGTTGCCAATATCTGCAAACAACTGACTGACTGAGGCTCCAATATTTCATAAGGCTGAATCTTTTTAATCTTTAAGACACTGTTGTAAACGAGACACTTTCTTTACTCATTTAATTTATTTTTAATATCAAATATGATGACTGCATACAGATACAGGCTGAGTAAGTCTGTTAGTTTGATGAGAACTACACAGGCGTCCTGTACCAGACATTAGTGTGCACCCTGCAGCCAATCAGAATCAAGTATTTACCCAGGCCAGGCCATGGCATAACAAGAAAATTATGAAAATAATAGTTGTAGCCCCATTATGAGCTACATGAGTAAATTTATTCTAAATCAAAATTTAATTTACACAAGTACATTTAATCATGTGTGCTTGTGTGGCCACATATCATAGCTTGAGCTTTGCCTGCTCCCTCCGCTGGCATTGATGGATGAATGGGTGTGTGTTTGGTGTCTGTGTGTGAGTGTGTGAGAGAGTGTGCAGTGTGACTCATGCCAGTGCGTCCATTGTTTGAGCCAGACAAAAGCAGGCTGCATCTCAGCTGGCCTTGATGACGAACTAAAGACGAGGAGGGAGGACACTCGCATTAAGATAACTGCCGCTTAAACACTCAAACACACACTCTCCCACAAACTTAAACAACGCGAGCGCCAGCAGATCTTGTGTTCAAGTGTCTCCTCATGGATGTGCCTTGTAGCGTCAGTTGTCTGAAGGCTTTCACATCATGTTTTTTTAGACTTTTTTTGTGTGTGTGTGTGTGTGCCCTGCCGTCTGCACCGTGTTTGATCAGCACACAAACAAACTGGAGGAGAGCACTGCAGAATCTCTTCTGTTTGGTCCGAGGGGTACAGAGGCCAGATATTGTGTAGAACAAAGTGGAGTTAAAACACACAGAAGCATCCCCAGATGTTTTCCTACAGTACGCTTTGCTGTGGGAGAAATCAATATCTGTGGGCTAAGAAGTGGTTTTAGCTTGCTCTCTTGACCTTTCCATCTCAGCAGCAGCTACTGCGCTCTAGTTTATTCCACTGCCCAAAAAACAGATTCTTTCTCAACTATATTTGAATTCAGACATTTTAGTTGGCAACCATGTACAGATTCTAGAGACTCATGTGGATCTCAGGAATACATTTATTTATTAATCAGTCCACTTTTTCTTCATGACTGCCTCCAAAATAAGTCTGTTAGTCATTTTTTACTATAAACCCAAACTACAATTTGCCATGTACTTAATATAAGATGCTTCTCTTTTTATATAGTTTATTAAGAAAAACACCTGCAGGTTCAAACTGGGCCTAACATTATTTGTTGTTTTTTATAAAGTAAAAGACCAAAATATGTCCAAAGAGCCACTTGTTTTGAGGGATTTAGCGTCTTCTTTGTTTAATATTGTTGTTCCTGTTAACTGTTGTGTTTTTTGCCCCTACTGCTGAACTGTTTATATAAAATGGAAAAGTCAAACTAAATTTCTAGAGACTGACAGGAAGCAGGCTGTACCATAATGTTCCTATTGATATGAAAAGCAGTCTGCTTCCAACACAATAAAACACCAGAATATGAAGAAATGGCACAAACTTAATGACTCGCACAAACCAAAACATATTAGTGTTTGGATACAGCAGCCTAAACACACACTTTTTACGACAAAACTGAGTTTTTGAGGAAAAGTTAAACATGATCTCAACCAGAACGGAAACTGGAAAGCTGTATTCCTGCTTCCTGGACTGGCAGCGGAGGAAATGATGTCATGACCTGCTCACTTCCTGAATGAACTGTTTCAGTGGCCGTTTTATTGAAGGACCTGCTGAGTCAGTAAATCAAACAAAGTATTGGTTTCTGGGGGCTGTGAATGGATTGCAATGCCATTCATTCATTTTTATCATCTGATACTGGGTGAATCTATGTAGCCTTAACCGATATATAATGAAATTCAAAGACAAAAAAATGCCATGCACTGGTGTACTAATACCAAAAAGAAGACTAAGTAACAACAGGAATTAAATAAGCGAGTGTTTCAGGTTTCAACTCATGATCATCCACAGCACCTGAGTTGCATGCATTTTGTGAATAATGGTACGCATGCACTTGCAATTTCCTGAAGCAGCACTGTGTCAACAGGCCTGGGATGACCCAAACTTCATGTCAAGCATCATCACTGTTGAGTTGTGTAGACAGTGATTACCCCACGACCTTTAAAGTCTTCACAGTGGAAGAGCCCGCAGTCTCCAAGACTGAAAAGGACGTGTGGTTTTCTTCAATATCTACAGAGCTGAGCACCATGAATTCGTCCCATGGGGTCAGGCTGTAACACCTGCTACTACTGTGACAATTCGAGGCCTCTGACAGCATTTGGAACAAAATATCTCAACAGTGGTAGGCTTGAAAGTGGGTTGTCTAACCTTGCAACAAGCCAACTCACAGGCTATTTGAAACAAGCAAAGTTTTTTCAACGTTCGGCACAGTTGTCGCTCCCAACCCCCTCGACCTGCCAGATTTGGTTCCCTGCAGTATCTTTCAGTTCTACAAAATTATGGTTTGATCACTGATTTGTAGCTGTAGACCAAGGTTTCAGGTCCACATTGATATAACAAATGCAAAGGGAACCAGTGCTAATAAAAACACGTAATATGCTGATGATAATAAGGTGATAAAACTTGAAACACTTGCACCTGCTACATGTTCATTACCATGCAGCGCTCTGTTCATGCACAACAGGAACAGTCTCATAAGTTTTTGATTACACCTGGTAATGAACATGCTAACCATAATGTATTTTAAAGGGCACACAAGCTATTTCCAAATTATTTCTGCTGCACAAATGTGAATTGCACACTTTCATGTATGCCAGTGACAGGTCTTAAAACAGCTTGCTTTTAGGTGAGGAAACATGACGCCTTTGTTGCTCAGGAGCATGTGTGCCCTTGCAGTGGCCTGGCTGAGAAGTGTGCTGCAGAAGGCTATTCTCACTTTCTTGCTGCCAGCAGCAACACGCATGCTGCCAATGCCAACAGACAGATCTTTATACAGGGAGAGGAGAGGAGAATTAAGGTGAAGGAGAGGGGGGAAAATAGGATGAAGAAACTTCAGAAACCAAGTGAAGTGACAAGTGGTTCACAGAAAGGAACCAGCAGTTTATGTACAAAGAAAACAAACTGAGGGGAATCATCGTATCATTCTCTCTTTCTGCTTTTATCTCTCTTACAGGATTCATCTCAACTAAATGATTCAATTCACGAGGTACTGCATGTGTGCATGAGTGTGTGTGTGTGTGTCTGTGTCATATCCAAGCCTGACCAGACCAGCCACCCAGAAGTGTGTCTTCCTTTGTGGCTGACAAGCCGGCATGAGCAAAGCTTCCGCTGTGAGCTGCACTCAGTGACTGATCACTCAAGCAGAAATCAACATACAAACACACACATACACACACATACGAGCACACCATAATTAGAGGATGGAGAGGGACATGGGTAACGTCAGCAGAGCCTCTGCTGCTCACTGGAGCAGAAGTGAACACACGCACACACACACACATACTGTACACACACACACACTCACACACACACACACACACACACACACACACACACACACACACTGCAGCCGTTGGAGGTCGACGGAAGTGTCCGCAGACAAGCAGTGGGAAGTAACACCTGATGTCTTTGTTGCCAGGCTCCCGCCTAGCTACTGTCATTGTGGCAACTTGCTGTGACAAGCACGACCCTGTTGCTAGGCAACCTGAACTTGTGTGGCACATAGTAGGAAAGTTCTGTGGCGAGAGCGAAACTGAAAGATAAATAGAGTACACTGGATTCTGAGCTTTATGAAAGCCAAAATAGGGGGAATAAAAAATGCTAAGAAGTACATGAAAGTCCGTGGACAGCTTATCAAAGAAAGCAGTAAAGCACAAAAAAAGCAAAGAGTGACATTTCAACCTGCTGCATCCGTCTGCCTTCTCCTGCTTTTATAGACCCACTAACCCTGCGTGCCAGCAGTCCTTTGATTTGTGAGGTGGCATGCTGTGCAAGGCGTGTTCCCAGTATACTGTGTGTGTAAACACACACATAAAAGAGCTCAGCGCACGGCCAGTGGGTCACATGGACTCTTGTACAAGACACTGCTTTGTGAGTGAACAAGTAGACTCTGGTTGCTGGTTACAGACACACACACACTAAACACATTCCCAATACACAAACATGGAAACTGAATATATCTCATCTACACAGCCTGCTTCTTTAAACCCCTAAAACCCTTAAATATTACATACTTATCCGATAGATTGTCAAGAATGATAAGAAATGCGAGTTAACAAATCCCAAAGTGATGGCTTTAATTTTTTCTTTTGCTTGACAACAAAGACATGATTATTATTTTCATTGTCTAGTAATTTGTTCTTTATGTTTTCAAGAAATTGATTATTTGACCTATTAAACAAAAAAAACACAAACAAATGTAGTTCACAATATCAACAATATTGACCGTCAGTGCCAAACCCAATGATATACCACTTACTGTAAAGTAAGACATAAAAATGTGGTTAATTCTCAGGTTTTTACATCTGGGAACGATCAAATTTTAGTCTTATTTTGCTTGATAAAATTACAAAATTACCATCAACTTTAGAAACTACTCAAATGACCTGATGAACCTCAAAGAATCCAAATTCAGCAAACCCTTGCATCTACCTATAAAAATCTTAATCTAATTTGCTGTCCTTTTCCAAGCAACCAAATGGTTCTCCACAATCTGCACACCCAAGAGTTTGGCTTTACCTCTCCCAGCTGGGATTGGAGCTCTGGCTGCTCTATTGGGAGTACCCAGTTCAGAAAAATCATCCAGTTGCTCATCCAGTTGTCATAGTGAAACAGATACGTGTCTTTATATCCACAAATTAAGTTTAATACCTTAATAATAATATTAAATTACATGAGATTTATGTCAATTTATGTGTCTTATGTCATACAATGATATTTATATAGGTTTATACAGTGGTTAAGTGTATAGCATTAGTCACTGACATTTCAGGAGCTAGAACAAGTTGTTTAAAAAAAAGTCTGTATAACCTGAAATACCTAATAATGGTGGAGGATGATTCAGAGGCTTAGGCAATGGCAACACTGCACCCCTAAATATATCTGTTAGTGTCCATACTGTATTAATACGGGCATTGTGTGAACAAGCTACTTGTGATGTGTGAGTCAGGGTGATTTTGACTGGTGAGTGTCATACACCCACCAGTTCCGGGTATTACTGTGGTCTCTCTGTCTAAATTATGCTGCTTTACAGAATGTTTTATTATACAAGCCACTATCAGTAAGGATGTATGTATTTGTGAGGGCTGACTCTAACTGGGATATGATGACACTCCTGTCAGCCTAAATTTTTGATTAACTTTTCTAAAAAATATTTTTTGCAATTTTCGACCAAAAGCTGTAAATTTCTACTGAGGTGTACTATGTCATATTTTAAGCCTGTTTAAATATTTTTAAAATATGTATTTCTGCCTGCTAAAATGTAGCATAGCAAAAGTATTTAAGTTAAACAGCAATGGTTGACTTAAATTAAATAACAT
>JAPZDZ010000011.1:15164001-15174398 GCA_029783805.1 Acanthurus tennentii
TCATCAGATTTCCAGATATTGGCTAAAAAAACCAAAAAGCTTATTTTTGACCCTAGGTATGAGTAGTCTATTTGAGAGTATATTTAGATCACTTTAAGGCAAAAAGGAGTTCAAATAAAAGTCCAAATTAACATTTAGAGTGGATATGTTCACAGTTTTCTGTGACTTACATCGTCTTAAACCGAATAAAAATGCTAACACTCTTTTCAGCCAACAGGGGTGGAAATTTCTCACATCTACATATTTTAAAACAGCTTGTCATGAATGTTTTATATGAAGAATAAAAAAAATCATTCTTACTTTTCTCCATCCTACATTTTCACATTCTCTCTTTCTTTCCTCCTGTCTTTGGTATGTATGTGTGTGTGTGTGTGTGTGTGTGTGTGTGTGTTTGTGTGTGTGTGTGTGTGTGCGGGTGTGTGCCTCCAGTGATTGTCTGCCTCCTACAAGCTGATTTGTCTTCCTCAGAGAAGGTTGACAGGTCCCTCTGTGTCTCACAATAGACAGACAACCCACTCACACACACGTGCGCGCACACACACACACACACACACACACCCTCTCTCCCTCTTTCTCTCACACACACATACACACACACACACACACACAGTGTCACACTTACCATACAGCCAGATGGGCTTGTGTCCCCCATCGCCAGACAAATTAAGTTTGGGCCCCCAGATTAATATTCAGGCAAAGCACTGGCTCTATATAATTGAATCATGGTGCCATGAGTGTACAACAGGGGCTACTTTAGATGCAGCCACCATGTGCGCACACACTCACGCGCACACACACACACTAACATCAACACTTGGCTGCCAGCTGCGCTCAGTATCCTGTCTGCTGGTTGGGGGCAGGTCATGAATACAAAATCACAGTTCTCTGAACACCCTGCAATTTATTTTAGGTATAGAAACTGTAGAACTCTTAACATCATTTGTCCACCGTAAAGCAGTGGCAAGTCTGTTTTTTAACGGTAAACTGTTTCACTCAGTACATTTGAGGGTCATCATATTTTAAGAAAAACAAATTAAACAAAACATGATCAAAAATGTTGTTTTATCAAGGCCTTAAAAAGGAACAATTATTATTATTGCAAGTATTTTACGCAAGTATTTGATATTTATTTTGCCAGGAGTATTAGTTAAACAGGTATAAATGTAATTGTTGCCGCGGTGGATTCTTTGTGCAGAAAGCTGTTAAATCAGACCTGCAGCAAACACTCCTGCTAGCTACAGTAGCAGATTAACCTAGAAGAATTAATCATTTTTAATTGGTTAATCCATATGAATAAGAGAGGGTTACGATTAGAAATATACCGTTAAATGAGTTTACTTAATCATCCGTCTCGCAATAGGTTAATCCATTCATCCATTTTACTTCACTTATCCATTTCCAAGCTGCATTAATTTAATTAATTATATAATGGGGAACTATTGTTCTATATTGCTGCATAGTAATGAAAACAATATAATATAATTAAGAATTCTAGGCCATTTTGTCTTTACAGGTTTTCCATACCAGTGCTGTCACCGTTTGGAAGATATAAACATGAAACATGTATCAAGTTGTGTTTTATTTGAATTTAAAAAAAGGTTTTAAAGTATCTATTATTCAACTCTTTGAACACTACAGACTCAAGGTTATGTTATGTTATGCATGTGTTAAAGAAAAAAAAAAAGGAAAAACCAAATCCTTTATGCTTTCAAGTAGCAATATCCTCCATATCAGTAGCAAACACTTGTCTTAGCTTATATTTAATAATCTTGGCAGTGTTACATGTTAACGGGCTTCACAGCGTCCTCCCAGACGGCCTGGAGGGAGGTCTGAGAGCAGAGATTCTTCCGTGGTGTGTGGTTAAAACTTATCTCTTGCTGCGGTGTGGCTTGAAATGTTTAGTTAACTCGGCCCCAATTGCTGCTGTTCATCTTTATTAGACAAGGAACCAGCTGGCTGGAGGAGTCCTAATTAGAGGACTCCAAGCTTCAGTTAATGTTCCTGCATCAATAATGCAACCATGCCACCTTATGTAAAATAAATAAATAGATAACATACAAAATCAAAACTAAAATATTCACTTGAACCTGTGATGTGTTCATGTAGAGTGCGCACATATGATGCGTACAGTTGAGTGTATGCTGCTATAGGTAAAAGGAATCAAATATTTAAGCTTCTTTTGATAAGAATTTCTTTTTGATTGAGTATGCTTTTTGAATGAAAGTTTCATATTGTTTTTTTTCTGTCTTTTAACCACTTTTAACCAAAATTATTCTGAGTAATATTCTTAGAACCGTAAACAGCCTTTGAAGATGAATTAAATTCATCACTACCTCCAGGGCTTTACTTGAAAGAATAGGGTTTTTTTAATTTGTAGAAACAACCATGTGAGGACTGAACAATGGCTCAGTAGTTCACTTTCTTCAAAGGCACATGTTTGGTTTTAATATTTAACTGGGAAGCATAGTTTGACTCCTCAGTTACAGGTAATATGGTCCCAAAAGAAACATAGGAAAAGATTTTCAAATTCAGTGTGTACCTGTCACCCAATCAACCAGATCAGTCGTGTCAGCCATAGTTCAACAGAAAGATGTTTAACAAATGGTTTTAATCTCCTGAAAGGTACTTTCTGGAGAAACAAAATATTGATCCTAATAATAGAACAGAGTGCTAGTCTGCTCAGCTAGCTGCTAGACTGCCCACTCATCTCCTACCCTCTCACGCACACATGCACAGTCACACCTCCACCGTCTCCTCTGCTTCCTGTTCTCTCACAGGCTGTCGCCCTCACAAGTCGTGGTGCAGAGAGAGGAGGTGACATGGACACACCCGCGCACACACCACTTCATTTCTCACCAGGCTTTTTCTGTCATTCCCACACCACCTCTTCCTCCTCCACCTCCTCCACCTCCTCCTCCTCCTCTCTTGTCTCTCGCACTCTGTCACACTAAGGGGTCAGTTGTGGGTTAGCTGGCACAGTCGGCACTTATTGGATTTCATGTTGACTCTGAGGTGGATTTCTACCTTTGTTTTCATCTGTTCTGGTATATTTTGCAAGGGTTTTACATGATGTGAGAGGCAAACACCGTATCGTTTTCAAAACTCTCCACGTACAGATAAGACTGCAACAAATGCCAATTTTTTTTCACACTAATAAAGCTGGTCCAGTGAAAAGACCTTGACTAATGGCTCCCCATTTAAACTATTTTTGATAATTTCATGACTCCTCTTGACATCTCCTGCGCCAAAAGCAACAGAGAGGAAAGCAGACAAATGAAAGTACCAATCAGTGTCATTTTGGCATAAACACAGCCTCTGCTCCTCCAACTATTCAAACCCAGCCTCAGCACAGACAGTAAGACATGCTCACTAAAGCTGTGAAAACAGCTTTACTTAAGAAAGATGCTCCCACATACAGCTCTCAAAAAATCACATCCATGCTTCCTTTTGTCAGTTTTGATATAAATTCTTTGACTGCAAGACACGACTAAACACATCAATGTGTGATTAAGGCCATAATGCCAGTAAGGCTGAGTTTCTCCTGTGGTAGAGGGGTATCTGCGACCCACAGCTGTTTATATGTTGTGTGAGACCCATTACTTTCGGTTGATTAAATACCCAACAGTCATCTTATCTGAAGGCAGCAGGACAGGTAAGTGCGCTCCACTGGCAACAGTTAATTTGAGGGATGTGCTGCAACACTTTCAAAGAGCTGCCCCAATTATATCCACCGCTTCCTGTGTGGGAGCCTTGGTTACATCTTGCACAGTCAGAATCAGACTTTACCTCTTTGCTTTTGTCTACAGTAAATGGGTTGTCTTGGTTCTGCAAAGCTTATAGTTTATAGAAATGATCAGGGTCATGCAAGCGCAAATTATGATATTCATTGGACACACAAATTCACATGGAAGCCAAACAGAGCACTGGTCATTCGCAGAAATTATATGTGCAATTTTTGCTTTTAAACTTGCAACAACTGATTTTCTGGCCACTGGCACCATGTAATACATTATGTAATATGCACAGAATAATGCAGTTGAAAGGGCTGCTTTGGACATACTGTACACTGAAAAAAAATCAAGTCAAATTCTAAACACAGCACAAGCCAACACATTTTTCCATTTCATAAATCAATAATTCTATCTAAATTATGCTACTGGCTAAGACAAGCATGGATATCTATTTTAATGTGCATTGGATAGTTATACATGACTTTTTTGTTTTATGGGCATTATTTATTGGCCAATGGTCTCTAAGCCCTGAGACAAATATCCGTCTATTCAACCTGTTTAATAAGCCACTATGTTCAAGAGCTAGTCACAGTGTCTACCTGCTGTTTGGTTTTTAGCAGCTATAGTTTAATGTACAGTGGGATTTTTCACATTTTTTATGGTGAAAACAGTTGAGAGTGAAGACATAATTATTGGAGTGGTAAGAGTGAACCAATCAGTGAATTTGAGAATGAGAGCTAAACAATGAGGAAAAAACTCACCGAACAGCTCTTTGCAGCAGAAGGGAAGCCACATACTGGGGTGATAATTCTCTGTAGGTTTATCACTACAAATGATCAGTTCGAAATTAGTCATTTCAGGTTTAATGTCATCTCGGTTACAATGAATTTCAGCTGTGAGAAGTTCTCACATATATGTTGATACTATTTTGCTATGACTGCTTATCGCTACTGGAATCCATTGTTACCAATATGTATTTATTCTGGTAACAGTCCCTGTTGATCTAAGGTGTTTCCAACCCAAACCACAAACATAAAACACACACACACACACACATACAAACACTGAAGAAGAGCAATTCACATTAACCTCACCACTCAACAAAAAAACATCAGCAAACCATGCCAGTTGCTCCATTTCCATAATAAGTTGCACACAAACACACACACACCCATAAGCACAGACCTATGATTACAATAACCGTTCCATTAATAACACGCTTATTAACCTTTATTAACTGACATCACAACATAACTAACCAGACGAGATAAGCAGAGGCCTGGACAGCAGAGTGCTCATCGCCCCAGACTCAACCTCTCCCAAAGGCACAGAGTTTTGCCACTGTAATCTACTGTACTCTCCCCTGGCCAGATTAGGGTATTAGCAGCATGAATAATTAGGCCAGATGTCCTGTTCTGGGACAGCAATACCCAGCTACTTCCCCAGACATACAGAGTCCTCATGAGAGATAAGATCAGGACGGTCAAAGGCAAAGCGAAGAGAGGTGCAGATGTGATGCTGCCGCGGCCACACAAGCCACAAATGGTTGAGCATCATCAAAGAAAAAGGAGAGAAGACCTAGATATCACTGCCAGCCCCTGCAGTCATGTTTTTCAATGTCTGAACCACTTAACGAATGAGAGAGACATAGACAGAAAGAGGGAGAGAGAGAGTGACACACACCACATCTTTCCAACACTAATGCAGCAGGGATGGCGGCAGTTCTGTCGAAAAGCACATGAAGCCCCAAGGCAGCTTTCTGGTCCTTGGTAATCTTCTTCAAATCTCATCCCTAATGCTCACTCACACCCAAACACCCATCTGAAATGTTCCAAAAAAGGCAGACCAGACGCATGGATGACTGACTGGCCAGCTAATTGACTGGGTGAGTGAAATCAATGTTGTGAACTGGATGTGCTTTTCGGCTCCACTAACAGTACACTGGTTCAGTAAGAGTTCAGCATGCCACAGTAAATGGTGGGGGATTTGTGTGTGGCTCAGCTGGTAGGACGCAGAATCACAGCCGTTACCGCGAATTCAAGCTCATTTTACTGACCCGTGTTACCAAAAGGTGAAATTAGCGTGGAATCATGGGGTTTGTTTATTTAAATGTTAAACTAGCACCATTGCCGATGAAACAGTATCTGAGTGACGTTCACAGGCAAGGTGATATATTAAAGTTTTATCCATGTAACATTTTGTCGTGTTTGCTGACCTACTTCCTCACTCTCTGACTGGTGTTACCCTGCAAGTTTGCAACAGGCAGCAAAATGAAATGCACCATTGCCTTGAATAAAACTAGAGATTTAATTGGATTTTAACATTACTGAGGATTTAGCATTGAGGATTATTTTAGTAAACATCTCAGCAAAAACTAAACCAAAGATATTGTCATTTAGACATTTTAGTGTGAAATTGCTATATATTTTACATGTAAATTGCTGATTAGCTAAAAGGCTGTTTCAATTAAAAAAAAAAGGTCATCTTGAGGATTCAGCTGTAAATTTCTAAAAAAAAAAAAAAAAGTTTAAGCACATAAACAACCCGCAGGAAGAGGCAACACAGGCCCCAAATTAACAAAAAAGGAAATTCCAGCTCTGTTTGCCCATCACTAACCAGATCAACACACTGACTGTTAAAAAGCGAAACCAGCAGGAAAGTCAGCTACCCACACTGAGTATTTGTCTATGTAAGGAGTTTGCTTTAATGAAGTTTTTCTGTTTTCATTCACCTCCACGCCAGTTGGAGAGTCTTAAAGCAGTAACAAGGCCACTAGTCTTTGTACAGCTCATACAGTGGTGCACACTCGCTTGCACACACAATCAAACACAGACTCAAACACATGGCCTTGCTGCATTTGGCCTCCTCTCCTTCATGTTTCAGGGCTGCAGTGGGATTTTCTTTCCTCTCGTATGCAACCTAAACGCAAACACACACATGCATACGTTCTGACAAACATCTACAGGTTGACTAACACAACACTGCTCCATCGGGCTTCCATGCTTATATTCAGGGCACCTCAAAGATAGGCGCGACGTTGAAATCAGTCCCCAGGAAAATTGGATCCCTTCCACTGTGTAAATTCCACGGACTTTGAGGCATGCAGTTGCTAAGCAACAGCAGAGCTGTATTCCCCTCTCAGATATCCATTTTTTGTTTGGTTTCTTCATATTCCAGCTTTGACTCTGACCTAAGTTAAGCATCTGAAATAATTCTAGTATATGTACCTACAATTTAGAGGAATTAGACAAGAGTTAGCAAACAAACAACTTCAAACTAAACAAGTTTCTAGTTATGATTTGCTTTTTTTTTATGAATACAACACTTGCAGAACATTTACGCTTAGATTACTGCTTGAACTGTAGATGGAAAAGAAGGGTCAGGACCATAAACAAAGCCATCCCTGAATACTGACTTATTAAAATGTACTCAGGCTTCTCTGCATGCTAGCATGTCAAGCATGATCACAACTCACTACAAAGACTGATAAATTATCACTATCTTGGCGTAGTGGAGTTTGCTTTACTGAGCATCTATTTTCCATATTCCAAGCATACACGAGAGCACAGTAAGCTGACGAAAGTGTGTTTCTGCTCTGATGTAAGTCGGTGCATGTTTCTATTTCACGTCTGATGGGACTGTAAAGCATGAAGAGACTGACTCTGTGCGTGCGTGTGCGTCTGTTTTGTGTCCACTACTCTAATCACTATAATAACTTCTGTCTATACAGCACAGTCCCCAAGGGTGTTGTGTTTGTGCATGAGAGACTAGCGTACGTGGGTGGGGACCAAGAACGACTGGACTGTCAGAGGGGGTTTTTTTTCTGTTTGAAGGTCTCTGCACGTTACCCTGTCCATCCTACTGTTTTTTCTTTCCTTCTGCTCTCCACACGGTCACAATCAAAGAAGTTCTGTCTGGTGTGTTGCCAAATATTTGATAAGGCTTCACACTGTCCAGATAGACCCCTACCCAAGGACAAACTCCTCTGCTAATAAAAGAGAATTTCATTACATGAACGGGACTTGCTGCGTATGTATATATATACACGTGTGTGTTCTGTGTGTGCTGCTTAGATGGACTGGATTCGAGCCGAATGTGGTCTAGTAACTCCTTTGCATTCTCATCACACAACACACTAATTTAACCATGTCCGTTTTAGCTATTTGAAGATAAAATACATACATTTCAGAACTGGTTGAGTTTGGCAACACCTGTCATTAGTAGTGGTGACAGCAAATGGTACCACTGCAGGTCACACAATTCTGAAGGCAGCAAAACAAACTATTAACAATAATTGTCTTTTTTTTCATCAGTCTTTGAGCAACTCTGATCTGTTAGTTTTATCTGTTGTTCTGATCTGTTTTTTTATTCTTCTCACAGCATGAGCCTGCATACAGTACTGAACACTGAATCTTAAAGGGCCTGGTTACCTGGCTGAGAAGCTGGAGGTGTGCAGCCCGTCACCTGCAGCCCTTCATCTGACAGCTCACTGTGGCTTCTTGTTCCATTGCTCTTTACTGCGTTCCATACTGAGCCAATGTCAAAAAATACCAAAATGTCTATTGTTTTGTTTTATAGATTCATTTATGATGAATGACAGCCTAAAGTGTTGAGCTCACTGACACATTCATGATGTTCACACAAACCTTAATGATCCTTACAATACCTGTTGACATATCAAGCGCTGGGATCTTGGCAGCAGCAGAAATAAGTACCCAACCGCAGCCACTTGAGCCTGAGCATGTGAACAGGGGGTAATGCTGGATTAGGGGGCTGGAAAATCATTCACATGTATTTGGTTTGTTATTCCTCTGTGGGGTTTTTTTTAAAGTTCTCTGTTACTTGTCAGTTAAACATACAGGCCTAACACGTCTCTTTACTTCAAAACTAAACAGTTGTTCTAACTCTTCAAAGTTCTGATTGTTTTTCTTAAATAAATATCTATAGGCTGATCAGTAAATTGAGAAAATAAAGTGAACCAGTCTGCACTAATATGGTTGGCATCAAGAAGTTCCATGAAAACTGTTCTTTCAAAGTCAAAAAATTTAAAAAAACATTGGGTCACTGTTTCTTGTGTGTACTGCCACAGTTTATGCTACATGGTCACCATCATCCATCAACTCCTCCAGTGTTTTCCTCTCAGACTAAACAGGGAGCAACCTGCAACAAGGTCAACATCCAGTGCTGTATATTTCTTACGACAAAGAAATGCCATCACTTGTTGCAGGTCAATACAGATGCACATAATGTTCAGATATTAAAAAAGCAGTTCTCTGAAAACAGATTACTTGATGTGAAAAAATGGCATTAAGAGAACATCTGATATACATATGATGATACCATCACCAAACAGAGAAACTGCATCTGTAAATCTCACCTTTTTTCTCAAGTGAGAAATTAAGCTGTTGACTTGCTTGAGGGAATATTTTGGCAGGAACCTGCATGTTTGTTGTCTTACTGGGAGTTGAGGGAGAGGATCAATATCAATTTCATCTTCGTGAGTTCAGTTCAGAAATAGGTCTGAGACACGTTTAACCTAGCTTAGCTCAAAGAGCTGAGGGAGTCAAAGGTGTCTTCCAACATTTCCAAAGCTCGGTTTTCATCTCTGTGGTTTTTCTACTCAACACCAGGGATTTAAATCAAATACAGGGACTTATTTGACTGAACACTGATATGAAAACTATTGCTAAATGGAGATTTATAATAGGAAGGTTGTATGAAACATGCCAAAAGACCCTGCCACTCTTAGTTTTGAGTCCTCTCTACATCCTTCCTCTAGGCTAGGACGTATTTCAGTCCTCAGTTGCTTTAAGACACCATTTTGATTGCATTAAAGTTTTGCTTTTTTGAGTAGACCTACTGTGTGTATTTATCTTATTTGGCTTTCGAATAAAAACGTCTACTTTCCTGTAATGTGAGAGCTTGCGGTGAGTAACAGTGGCAGAAAGCTGGAATGAAAAACATTTTCTCAGGCTCTTTGCAGAGGGAGACCTACACATCATCACGCATATAAAGCTTGTCAGCACACTTCTCTCTCCGCCTGTGATTGTTCTCAATAACCCCTGTTGCCCAGATGAATGATGGCAGGTACTGGATGAAAGCCAGCATCTGCTTCACTTCAGCTAAAAGTCTTTCTCTCTCTCTGCAACGTTTTCATTCAGTACCATTCAATATCAGGCATCGCTGCACAAACCAGAGAGTGATGTGTAATAGAGAGAAAAAATGGCTTAAGATGAAAGAGCACCAAGTCTCACACGTATGATTTGCTCCATTAAGTGTGACCAAGGCAATCTAAAGGGAGGTGTTTGTCAATACACTGTTCAAAAGCAGACTAAAAAGGAAAAATTTAAACTGTAAGGCAACATTTAATGAAAACTTTTGAAAGGTTTCACTTAATCCAAACAACAGAGAAAAAAAACAAAAAAGGACACTGATTTCCATTTTTTAGCTAAAGTTTAAGTCTTTGCCCGCCCATTGTTCAATGCAAAACTTGCATTAAAGTTACATTTTAACGGACACATAAAGACAGCTACATAATCAGTACACCCCCATCTTAAAAACATAAAAGGCTTTCTATGTGAAACTGATACAGAAAACTTGTTCATGCAGTTATTTTAAGCAAACTAAATTACAGTAATGGTGTCTTCACAGGTCTTAGTTAAAAAC
>JAPZDZ010000011.1:15183336-15198058 GCA_029783805.1 Acanthurus tennentii
TTTCACCACACGTCACACATAACATGTGTCAGCCGTTACAAGCCAGAGCGGCGCTGTTTCACCGATCTAAAGAAATTAAATTACGAGACATTGACACCACAAGGAAATACAGTAAAGTATCTATTTCGTTACAGAACGTTATAAGAAATTTATTATTTAAGGATTTGTAGTTTTTTATTGCCTAAATCTTTGATTTTTTTATAAGTGTAAATGTAATATTGTACTCTATATAAAGAAGTGTGAAAACGTTTTTTTCAAGTCCCTCTCCAGACAGCCAGATATGTTAAAGCCTTTATGCATTTATTTCCCATAAAGTCAAATTTAAACATTGAATCTTTAGGAACAGCTTAGAAAATACAGAAGTGTAATTCTTTTGATATGAGTTGTTCACAAAAACATTCTTCTTGTCTAATATGCATGTAGGGCTGTATGCTGGGTAGAGATACAGCTAAAATCTGCAATAATTTTAATGGAATTATTGCCTAGCGGAATCAGGGTCATCCTGTCTGAGGGAAGTCATGAATATAGGGCCCTTATTCTCTCTGTCTCTGTCCCTGTCTCTCTTTCTTTCTCTCTAACACACACACACTCACACACACATAGAGCTTCGAGCCGCTTTAGTTGTATTAGCAGGGTTGGGGATTATTGTTACGAGGGCATGCAGACGGCCATGAGTTTAAAGTGTATGATGTCAAGGAACAGGGTCCTACAATGTGCCCCACCCCCTGATGGGCTATTTCCTACAAGTCTTTATGTTATTTATCTTGGTTAGAAAAAAAATTGTTTCCAGATTGCATGGTAAATAAGAAGATACAGTACTATATGTTCTAGGCCCAGTAGTTCATTAGACGGAAGGAACAGAGTATAAATATGAATCCTTGGACAGGCAAAGATTTTTAACGGTCAGCCACAAATATTGCCTGCCATATTTATGTGGCATATTGTGGACTTATGTTTATTATTCTTAGTCTGAATTTTATATGTCAACTAATACCATACTAATATTAAATTGCAACACAGTGCCATTTTGCCAATAATGTTTTGAAGATTACCAAAATAAACAAGTTAAAATCAGTCAGAATCGTGATGGTAAGTGTCTGTTTCAGGTGGGTAAAAATGTAGACCTTCCTAAATGTGTACAACTGCTATTCATGTCCCTCATTAAAAACAGATAAAAAGGCACAGATAAAATATACAGCCTCCATTTAAGTCCTGCTTCCAACACTGATTTGGTGTCACTAAATATTGTTTTGTCTCCCATATTTGCATAACATTCAAGCTTTTACAAAGCGTTATCGAACAGAGAGCGTCGGATGGGGGTTGGATGGTGTGGAAAGTGGGTCTTGTGAATGTAGGTCTTTGAGACAGTGTGTGTGGGTAAAGCAGGCTTACAGTAGTAATCCTCTTCACAGACACCCATCTGACTAGCAACAGGACGAGGCCCAGACAGACATACGCACACACACGCACACACACATATATGGACACATTTTGTTAGAAGGAAATCTATTTTGTTTTGTCTTGTTTTTAGAAATACGGTAGGTCATAAATAGGTCATCATTTCTAATCGCATACTCGGGCTGTCCCTCTGGTATCGACCGAGTCTAGATGAAGTTGTAATCTTCCACTACATTCTCCTGTATGTGTTCATTTCCTCAGGTGTGGCACCAAATTCCCTGTGTGACTGTTTGATACATTGCATTCCTTTGTTTGATCAGCCATTACAAATAAAGAGGCTCCTCCAGGAAGCCGGACCCTCTGTTGACTTTATTAGTTCCTGAAATTTGTCATTACTGCTTCCTGGCTGTGATGTCATCAGTCGGTAATGACAGAGAGGAAGAGGGACATGCCTCCTGAAATATCTTAGAAAAAAACAGACAATTTTAAAAGGCGTAATGAGCCTGTAAGAACGGGGATAATGAGTTATGTCTCTGTCACTGTCTGACTCATTTGGTCTCTGAGGGAAATGCTTTTATGATCCACGACATGACATCAAAATCCCTCAGTGGCACAAAGATAAGCCAGTGTTGACTTTGGAAACGATAAAGACACAACATTCTCCACCAATGCTAAATTAGAAGGGATTTAGAGAATTATCATGTCGATCTTTCCATTGTTTTATGCATAAAACATTAAACACAATAAATAAAGCCTTGAAAAAATCTTAACAAAACCATTACAAACCCCTTAATAAACAAAGAGTAGACAAAAAATGTTATTTGTATTTTTTTTTTTATTTTGGCATTTCTTTGTTTTGCATTTATATTAAGCAAAGTGCATCTTATTTTCTTTTTCTCATCAACACATTGCACAATACATAAATAATGATGCATATAAAACGTCTTCATATTTACAATTAATAATATATTTATATATAACATAAAATACATTTTCGCTTCTTATTTTATTTAATTAAATCTTAGTCATTTATTAAACAAAGTCCGTCAGAATCTTATACTTTCTTCATCTTCTTTTAAAACGTTTTTTTTTTCTCTGTTTGAACCTCTGGAACAAAAAGAAGGGAAGTGGGTGTAGTCTGTTTGTGAAGGGGCAGAGGAGGCGAGGAGGGTGAAGAAGAGGAAGGCTGCTGCTATCGGGTGTTAAAAATGACTTCCAGCCAGCACGGGCAGCTACTGATGAACTGTCTGGTGTAGCACTGTCCCCAGCCTTTCACAAAGCTTATCTGCACCGTGAAGCCCGTGCGAGGCTGCTGTGTGAACTCGTGGTCGTTGGGCCTCTGCAGGCTGCCGGCCTTGTCATAGTCAAAAGCTTTGATGGAGAAACCGGGGAACACCTTGTGCACCAGCAGCGTGCGCGAGTCCGGGTTGTCCAGTGTGGCCGACTTAATGAAGATGGGGTAGCAGCTGCGATTGTAGACCCACACCCCGTCTGGCTCACGCGTTAGCTGGATGCCATAGCCAATCTTGGCCCGCACCATCTGCACCAGCTGGGACTTGTTGTCGGAGCAGAGCTGGCCCAGGCAGAAGCCGTTCCCCTGAGGTAGATCATAGAAGATGTCCAGAGAGGACTCCTGGACTGAGTAGAGGCGCCCGACGCGTGTCTTCTCCTCCCAGTATGCCACCACGCACCAATGGGCCCGATCGCCAGACTCCTGCAACGCTAGGGAATCTGAAGAAGTCAACAGAGAGAGAGAAGCTAATGGTTAGATCCATGGGAATGTGCACAGTCACACATTATAATCATTAGACGGTAAAATATGGAGATCAAGAAGGAAAGAAAAAGAGCAGGGGAGGATGAGATGAGTGCAAAAAGCAAAGGCTACACCTAACTTCTCAAACATTTCAACTCCTTCATTACTTCTTCCTTATTCCTGCTTTGGGAAATAGAGAATTTGCTTTAGTCTGGAGCCAAAACTAAACTGCCATCCTCAATTTCTGCTGTACAGGAAAACCATGTTGGAATTCCTGGATCTCAGACAAGAGAAGCAACTCAGAGACACTGGCAGGCAAGTGTCCACACGCAGTACAATATTTATCTAGGCATTAAATGCTTATCTTCTGTCTGGCTCGCTATATTTTTGTAGCGGCGTGGCCAACAATGTAGTGACGTCAACTGACTGCCTTGATTATCTCTCTGCAGCGATGTGCTTCGCCCTTCTGGAGGAAATTAGAAACCATCTTTGAATTCATGCTCAAAGATACAAGCCCGCAGTAACTGAGCAACAGCGAGTGACTTCAACATAAACACATAAACCATTCCCCTTCTACTGTGAGGCACGTCGTGTTTAGTTGATGAGCAAGGCAGGCCGTTAACTCTCAAACCCTGGTGTCTCAATCGTTGACAAGCTAGGCCTCTACAGTCTAAAGTTTCCCCTGAGCGTAAAAGAAGTGTAGCATTGGCCATGCTCCAGTTTCCGACCCCCACCCACCAACCCACCCATCTCCCTTTAGTGTGCCTCCTGCGCCGTCCCTCTCCCCCTTCATATCTCTATTCCACAGAAATCTGGCTCCCAGCTACTCCCAACTAGAAAAGTGGGAGCCAGTCAGGCGCAAGGGAAATAGAGGGAGACAGAGAGAGAGAGCGAGAGGAAAGAGAGAGGGGGCAGGGTGGAGAGAAGAAGGAATGCTTTTCACATATTTTGCCTGTTACTTTTGCAACTTTGCTTCCTCTCCCGGTTTTTAAGCGCCTCTTGTGCTCTTAGGGGTCGTCATCTAATTGCTGCAACCTTTATCAACCGCTCAACCTTCTTTTTTTTAACTTCCTCCCTCCTCTCGCACACAGGGATACGCACACAAACACTCAAATTCAGCCCCGATGAAAGACATATTCAAGGGTTAAGAAAGCTCGAAGAGGGGAAATATATGTGAGGAGGGGAAGAAAAAAAAAAAAATCAACAGAGCCCCCTCTCAGAGCCATTTCAGTTCCCATCCGACCCAAGTCTCCCCCGCCTCCGTTCCTCGTTTCATCTGGCGGTAGCTGTGAATGTAACCGGTAATTTGGAAGGTCCCGTCTGAGACAAACTGCAACGTTAATGCGGCAGGATCTCTGCCGGCCCGAGCGGACTCACCGCGGCCTGTCATTAGCCTTCATTAGACGCAGGGAGAAGGAGGGGGGGAAAAAAAGGGAAGAAAAAGACAACACTGGGAGAAGAGAGACAGAAACAGAGAGCAGGAGGAGGAGGGGGGGGGCGACTGAAAGCATGCCTTCCATAAAACAAGAGGGGCTGTGTTCTTTGAAGTTTGTCAGAGCTGAGCCTCGGGGAGTTTATCGTAAATCCGTCCTCATGGGGTGCAGGGGGGAAACTAAGTACCCAACTATCTACCTTGGACTAAATGGAGGGAAAAAAAGGAGCATTTATCTTTAAGATAAGAGACAGAAAGTGTCTTTTGTGTCTCAGGGCAGACAGAGTCTCCCATCCTGACCGAGCTTTGCTCTCAGCTCTGTTTTACATGTATGTACAGGAACAGCCGGGGTTGATAAGGAAAACGATGCTTTGGACTTTCTTAACAGCTGACAGAGGGCCTGCTGGTGGAGCTCACCTGTGGGGCCCTGTGTGTGTGTTTGTTATTGCTGGGAGAGACAGGGCCTGGCGTCAGAGGTCATTAGAGCGGCTGCCTGTCTGAGCCTGTCATTGCAGCCTGAAAACACCCTGCTATTCAGGACTACACTAACTGCCCAGCTTCCCCTCCCTCGTCGCCTCTCCTCTCCTCTCCTCTTCTCTCCTCTCTTCTCTTCTCAGAAACTCTGACTGGTTTCAAGTGAGAACCGCAGAGGAGAGAAAAGAAGGGAAGGATAAAAAGCAGAGAGTTTAAGAGGGACAGAAAAACAACAGAGGGAAACATGTAAGCCAGCAGAAGAGGGTCAGTCAGTAAAGCAGTTGTATGAGAAGTATTCCTGTGTAGAAGTCGCAGTAACACAAAGTAGAAATGCTACATTACAAGTCCTGCCACTGAAGAGACAGATTAAAAAGAACAAGTCGATTATCAGCTAAGGCATCATGACTGTAGTCCCTTATGTGGGTCGAGCTCCAAAAAAAAAAAAAAAACAGTTCCCACAATGCAACTCGATACCCTCTTTCACCAGATCCTCCCTGACTGGTAAACATCAACGTCTCTCCAACAATGTGTCCCAGTTTGTAACACAGGATTTGTATTATAACTCAGCGTCAAACTGAGATAACCGCGATAACATCACTATGACATCATCAGTGGGCTATTTTCTAAGGCTTTTAAAAAATGACTAAAAGAAGTTAATGGGAACTAAAAATGAGAATATTCAAGTTTTAGTACAAAAAAAATCCATTCAATCCAGCTCTACAGTCAGATGATTGAGATTTCTTTGCGATATATCTCCCAATTCTAAGCAACAGTTAGATAAGAGGCCGACTGAAAGCTAATATGAGAGGATATATATAGTTACAGTATTCTGTCCAGCTCAAACTGTGCCTACAGGTAAACAAAACCAGACTTTTTCTGTTCAGCGTGTCAGTGGAGAGAAAGCGAGACAGGCAGACTCCTCTTCTGTGGGGCGCAGTCTTGTGAAGACTATGTTCACAGCTTGTCCTGACAGCAGATGAGCTTACACCTCATGAGTAATGCTGCCGAACACCTAACCACACACACACACACACACACACACACACACACACACACATGCGCATATAAACAGACGCATTTATATGAGTGGCCCTGTATCAGCACACCTTGTTCCAAGTGCAAGGCTCATTTAACTGAATTTTAATTTTTAACACATCGTGTGTTTGCGTGCGAGGTGTCTGCCAGACACGCTCCTCATGTTACGTACAGTCTGACACTATTTCAGGTGCTTCTCCTACAGGATGAGAGCGTGGCAGACGGTGTCGTCAGAGTGTCTGCGTCCACTCCGTCTGTCCTTGGAGCGCTGTGTTTCTATCTGCTCCAGCCCCTGAGCGCTTACAGAGCTGTCTGCAGTCTCTGTCTGTACATCTGTCTGCTTTCTGGACGTCTGCCTATCGACGCATTAGTCCGTCTATCTGTCTGCCGCCCCCACCTGCTCGTCTGCTCTGCAGCCTTTCAGCCCGTGTGTCTCGGGCTGCTCCTAGCCGGAGATAAGCAGGCTAGCTGGCAGCCTGAGGCCATCTGTCACTTCGGCCTCTTCTGCTCTGCTCCAGTCAGTTGTCTGCTGCTGGTGTGTCCCAGTCTGGTCTGTCCCATGGGACCAATATGTAAAAAAAAAAACCCTCCAAAAAAACACTTTCCCTGCTGGTTGACCATGAAACAAAGCACACTACGGGACCTACATCATTGCTAAAAGATACTAGAGCAGATTGGTTTTGGTGCTAAAGCGTTTTTTTCTGCAGTTTAATAGTGCAAAAGCAGCTAGTGGGAGCTAATGTGGATGTTAGCCATTAGCAAGACTGTGCAAACAAAAACAGCATATTGCTCCGATGTTTTCTAGGTATTTAATGGATGATCAGCTTATGGTCTGTGAGGTAGGGGGGTGGTTTTGGGGGGAGACTAAATATCTGTGATTAAATAAACCCCCTTGTGCAATGCAAAACATTTAAACCACGGCACAAGGAGGGCAGATTGGCGAATAGACACACACACACACACACACACACATGCAGCAAAGCTCCCCTGTGGTTTTTAATGGTCCAAGGTCTTAAAGAGTGGACGCCACGCTAGCTGAGACAATTGGACTTGGTTGAAGAGAGGAGGGACGGCTGAGAGCGGGGGAGGGGCGACGACAGACTGGGTGCTTCTCTCAGGGCCGGGAACACAGTCTGGAAAGGTTAATCATTGCCTCTGTCTGACTCCACACACACTCACACTCACACACACACATGCACTCACACTGACACACACACACCAGGTCACTACTATACTTAGAAGTCAATACAGTCACATTGTAACACACCTAAACTTAATACACGCACACACACACACACACACACACACACACAGACACTAAATTTCCAACCCTCCCTCCTGGACACAACACTATCAACATTGGTAAATAGTGAGGAGGCTCCTGAGAACCGTCTCGTATTGATCCCTGAGAGCCTTATATTTATATATAGATGTGGTTGTGTTTGTGTTTGTGTGTGTTGTGTGTGTTGTGTGTGTGTGTGCGCCTCTCTCTCTCGGCTGAGTCGTGCAATGACCCTGTCGTCATCAGACACACACACACACACACACACACACACACACACACACAGCGGCTGAGGAGAGGAATGGGGAAGGCATGAAGGAAACAGCTCCAGGGGGAAGGAAGGACTCTTCATGGTGCCTTATTTTCTAAGTCAACACCCTCTCTCGAGCCGGGGAAAGTCTATTCCAAAGGTCAAGGGTCACCCTGGAGGCATTCCTTTTGTTTTTTTTCCCTGCTATGCCGAGTATGTTCAACCCTATGAGGTGTGTGTCTGTCTGTAATGAAAGCCTGCGCATTTCTGTCTTTGTTGTTCACCAAAATATTTGGTCTCATTGATTTTTTTTTTTTTTTTTTGTTGGAGTTAGCACAAGTTCGAGTCCTTAACAGCGGGCTTGTTGTGTTCACCTTTATTTTGTGTTGAGACACTGGATGAAAGGCAACCTCTCCAGGAGGAGAAGGAGAGGAAAGGTCAGCTGTTCTGTACAGTAGAGACAGAGGAGTGTCCTTGTCTCACATCAATACAATAACACAGCCTTGTATGTTAAATCCACTGTGCACAGTCTGGTTCGGGTTTTGTTGAAAGGTAAGTGACTCAGTCTGCTCTTTGAATGATTGTGATTACTTGTCGAGCAGAAGAGCGTGCAACCTTTGACCAAAATATCATTAAAATCGGGCTGAAATATGTTCATCTTCTAAACTGCACTGTTGGTCTTAAAAGAGTATGATGTCAAGACATGAGATCATTCTTTTTTTTTTTTTATTCCATGCATTGTTCTTCTTTGTCTAAACCTACTTTACCCAAAATGCATCTCACCCACCAACACTTTGGTCTAAGATTCAGCTTTGTTTTGCTAGTAAGTGCTTCAGTAGAGTCAAGCTGCTGGACACAAACAGAACTGATGAGCAGACTACCAAGCGTTCAAGATCTCCACTTGCAGATTTTTTTCATTTTGTTGCCACTGACAACGTGACATCACTTGAGGCCATTTAAATAACTTAACGCAGCTGCCTCTGAAACTTCAAGCAACTCTCATATACACATTAATATTTGCACCTGTAAACTGAATTCAATATGGAAAAATAGTGCTATGCTCATAGCAGATTAGTTAAAAAAACAAGCAAACTTTGGAAGTTTTCATTTCCTATTGACTAGTAAAGTTATTTAAAGTGTGCTTAAAGTGCAAAGCGACAACAATGTAGAGGAAAAGACATTGTTCAGCCCTCATAGGTATAGACAGAGATAGATGCAGCGGGTTCAGCAGCTTACAGAGGAAGTGCCTCTTTAGGGTGGCAGGTTACATAAGTAGATGTAAAGTCCTCCCTCCCTACTTCAGGAAATGGCAGGGAAACCGCACGGGAGTGGCACAGTTTCACTATCTACAGATCTGACTCTTCGCAGAAACACAGATAGACAGAATGAGTTGCAGACACGCCATCTCTAACATGAACCATCCGGCCATGACCGAGGGGGAGATAAGCACAAGACATGGCGCATGTTTTCCTAATGCCTCCATCTATATTATAATTCCCTCTAGAGTGGAGGTTTCTGCCTTAATTACAAGAAAAACATGTCTTAAGGTTTCTTAGACACTGTGTTTTGTTTAAATTCAATGTATAACACAGGAATGATTCATGATTAATTACACAGCATCTTCCATCTGGTATCACTGAACTGTTGCTCGATTTCTCACCTGTTTATGGGACTTTTTCAACGCAGAAAGTTTCCCCCCTCCTGTAGCTGCTCCTGTCTACTCATGCTGAGTTATTATTCCAACACGTCATCATGCTGACCCTCATTTACACACACCCACACACACACACGATGTCCCCCGCAGCCCAGATTTTCCAGGGTGACAGGACAAATAAACACAAGCCAGTTGGACACAGGGTGCCAGGCAGGCTGCACTGATGTCATCAGTTCACTTTTTGCAAACACACAAGTCAGAGGATCACCGACAGACCTGATATCTCTGAACCATCCACACGCACACACAGTGCTACGGACAGATGGACAGACAAGCCCAAACAATCACCCGCATTGTCAAGGAGCCAAAACACCGTGGGAACTAAATAATACAAACACTGCAAACAAAAGAGACCGACAACCAGAAGAGCCAGTTGTGATCGGCTGAAGCTTTTGACATGCTGTTGCTCTGTTATTAATAATTATTTACCTGTGTGAGTGTGAGTGTGTGTGTGTGTACGTCTGTGAATGAGTGTGGTTAAACCAGCAATGGAGCCTATGATAGAGATGTGGCTACTGACAGGGCTGAGATAAAAAGACGCACACAGACAACACACACGCACCCCTCCGGTCTGAACACACAAAAGACAAACATGAATGAGCAGGCGGGAGGGTGGAGACAGCAGCAGTGTGTGTCACACAAGAAATCGGAGACACACACACACACAGGTTTACAGGAATGTCTCTCCACTTATTTCCATTTCCGTATATATTCTGCTGAAAAGGGTGGGAGGGGGGCTACTCTTTCCCTCCTTTTTTTTCCTCCTTTCTTCTTCACACACACTCGTCCTCCTCTCTCTCTCTCCCTCTCTCTCTCTCTCTGTCTCCCCCTTTCCTCTCATATCTTCATACATTGAGGTAATGTCAAAATCCATTTCCACAGAGTGACAGCAAACCAAAACAATGTTCATCTTGTTCTGGGCTTCCCTCCAGCTCTGGCTCGTTGCCAAATCTGCATAACCCACCTTTCAATCACCCAGCTATGCTAAGCTAGGCTAATGTTTTCAACTGTAAGTGCAGCAAATCTTCAGCAAAAAAAACCAAAAAAAACCAAACACATGCAAGTTAGGCACACTTTCCTCTGTCCTCTCTTTTTTTTTCCTCCCTCTCTCCATCCTCCACTGTCTCCGAGTGCTGTTTTTTCGATTTGTGCAGCATAATGACACAGGGTGGGGAACAGAGGACGGCCAAAACCAAAATTAAGTCCCTTGCCAAGAGGCGGCTTGGCTGCCGCGCAAGGAGAGGAAGTGGGGAGTAATGAGAGATCCTGGCCCGGCACGGAGCGGCCCGGCTCTGCTCTGCTCAACTCGCTGGCTGAACACTCAGCCTCCAAATTACAGAGAACAGAGCAGAGCTGCCGGCCATCTCTCCCTCCACCCAAAGCCGCCATCTTCTCTCTCTCTTCATTCCTTCCTCTGACTAAGATTCAACCAAAGCAGCAATCATTTCAAGTCAAAGAGAGTCTCACCCATGACTCCAGCAGTGGGATACCTGGTTATAATTGGCTATATTTCTATCTTGGTAGAAGTAAAACAATCATCAGATTCTTTATTTTTTCTATATTTTTCTTTAACTCCCTCCTTATTTCTCGCTGGTGCACTCCAGTGTTTGTTTTTTGTCAAGAAGAGGCCTCGGCTGCCTCCCTGTCCGCTCGCCTTTTCCTCAAAGACATGAGGTCATATCCTGCGCAGCCCTTTCCTTTCCCTGCTAACCCAAACAAGGCAGGAATGCCGAGGGAGACTGAGGGTGCTCTGTTCCTGACTTGAGCTGCCAACGATTGCTGGAGGTTAGCTTCCAAAATTACATGATTTTGTCTTAATCTGTGATTCATAATTTAAACCCCATTGCCTGTACAAAAAAAAAAAAGAAAAAAGCTACTTCAAAACAACACAGGGGCCTTTTCTCTCACCGGGTTTGCACCAAAAATGGGCCGTTTCTTCAGGGCCTTCCATATGACAGCAGAACTAGTTTGATTTAATGAGCTGAGGTGCCAAGACTAAATTTAATCTCTGTCAGAGTCCCTGATGAAGGTTATACCTCCAGCCGATTCACTGGATGACTAATTGACTGACTGAAGGGCTGGCCGACTGTCTGTCGAGCGAGGTGACTGGCTGGTGGTATAAGAATACAACTCAGCCTAAATTTAACCTGCAGTGGGAGGAAGCGCCTGTGTGACAGTCGGCTGTGCGCCAGGGCTCGCACCAGGTCATTCTATCTGCCTGCCTGTTGTGTATGTGTGGGTGTGTGTGTGTGTGTGTGTGCGTACGTTTCACCACAGTCCAACTGGATCCTCTTACACACAGGCACTCCGGGTCAGTCCCCGATGGCACCAGCAGGCACGCCACTGACACACACACACACAACGATGCAACACATCCAATAAGAGCCGGGCACAAACAGACGTCTAAAAATCGCTCATAATGAAGGCAGTATGCGTGTTCACACCGAGGGTTGGTATCGATCCACATCACTGATGATCAAAATCTATCCAAAAATAGTTCAGAATTCTTGCATTTTAATGTCTGAGAGTCATAATCAAGTTGATCGCATTACGCCGCACTCAATTCAAAATTTGGTTGATTTTATAGCACTTTAAGTGAGATTTTTTTTTTGTTATTTTTAGTAAAAAAAAGGGAAAACTTGTCCTAATTCCTCAATGAATTGTTTCAGTATTGGCACCAACATTAAGCATTAGCATAGAAAGTTTTTAAAATGACACCCAGTCCTCATAACACACACACACTCTTTGACCAACAGCCTAAACCACTGTCTTGTCGAGCTCGCAGAGGTCTTTAATTGAACACAACTCTCAAAATACTTCCCTGAGCTTGCCGAGATGGACGTCCAGCCACTCGGTTGCTACCTACCTGCTTGTAAACGACCTAGTCTCTAACAGCTTTAAATATTATCTAACACTCCGCAGATTCAACACCAACAATCCAGCTCTCTCTCTCTCTCTCTCTCAACCCTGAGACCAGATCTCCCATTTCCAAATCTCTCTCTTCAGTTTCCAGGTGAACCTAGCCCCCTCCTAAACTAAACCCTCACCCCAGCTCAAACCGGGATCAGAACCCCGACACCCAGCTCCAAGCCTCTAGCCATCACCCCCCCCCTTCTCCTCTCCTCTCCTTTCCTCTCCTCTCCTGCTCTGTTCCAAGCTGATGACGTGAGCCAGCGAGAGGAGCTTTGGAGCTGGTAGCCTGGCAGGCAGCCTAGTTTGCATTTGCGCTTGTCGCTGTCGCAGCTCACTTAACTCCTTACAGCCTGGATGGTCTTGGCTGTTTCCAAGACGAGTAAATGAGGAGAATTTTAAAAAAAGAATAGATGTGACAAAAGGATATTGTCTCTAGCCTCATCTCATTGGCTCCTTCTGAACTGTGGTTTTATGATAAAGTAGGATTTCTTTCAGGTAAATTTCCACTCTTTATAAAGATACAAATCCATAGCAGGAATGTTGAAGCAAATATGCACTCCAGCTTTTTCTAAAAGTTGACAAGAACTTAATTATTCTATTGCAAAAAAAAAAAAGACTCAGTAACAACTCTTGCTGACTTCAAGTCTCTGCCACCCTTCTTCCCTCTAAGCCACCCTCCTCTCTCTTCCTTCTTCCTCTCTGTAAATATGTCTGGAGAAGAACATAAAAAGGGCAGAGTGAGTGAATTAGAAGGTCAGCGGCGGGCCTCTGGGAGAGCCATGTTTCTTTTGTCAGGGCCCCAGAGGGAGGGAGCGAAGGAGGGAAGCAAGGAGAGAAGGAAGGAGTAGGAGCGGGGAGGAGGGGAAGGAGGAACGAAGCAGCCTTTTTTTTTTTTTTTTTTCATTATTTGGGGCTTGCCAGGGAAATCATGAGGGCAGAGTGCTTCGACCATCCCGCCCCGGGTCTTTCTACCTCTGCTGCTTTTACTGAGGAGGCCCATTCACTAGAGCGCTGGCCGCCGCTGCCATGTCATCCTCGCCAGGAAGGAAAACAGGGGAGGAGGAGGAGGGTGGTGTGTACGCCTTACTAAGGGAGGGAGCACTGGGGCGCCTGTTAAGACTCCAGTTCTTGGGTTTCATAGTTTGAACTGGGTCTAAAATGTGTCTTTAGTTAATGCACACAGGGAGGACTACAGTGTCCATCTGTAGGTGTGGAGGAAGGGAGACGAGAGCAGAGACTGATTTTTAGCTCCTCTGTTCTTGTAAGCAATGCTATAATCTCTTCTCCCATCTAAGGACACACACACACACACACACACACACACACACAAGCATGCATGCATGCAGTCAGGCAGGCAGGCAAACCCCCACCACACACACGCACTCACACACACACACACACACACACCACCACCAAACAAAGGAGGGGGGAAAATGGGCAGCCAACACCAACTGACATAAAACAGGCTTTAAAGGCCCAGTAATGAGAACCATCTGAGGCACAGGAAAGCAGAGAACAGCACACAGCAATCTGAGGCAGCAGAGAGCAAACTCTCTCTCTCTCTCTCTCTCTCTCTTGAACACCATCTTATTCTGTAGCCTGCGGACAGGGCGCTGGGTAAGGAAGGCAACGCTGCCAAAGGGGATTATGGGAGAAAAGCTGAGGAAGCCCGAAACACGTCCTGCATGAGAGACACGGAGGAAAGAAAGGCGCCTGTGTCTGACTCTTATCCACACACCGAGCCCGGAGGAGAGTTAACTGTCCACATAGACGTCCCCTGTACACACAAACACACCCAAACAAACACTCGCGTGGCAGATGAAGCCTCTTTTTCTTGTTGTTTTTTTTTTTTTTTTTTGTTCTCCCCCATAATACTGCACGCACAGAGCATATTCTCTAAACAACAGGTTCGGCATGTTTGTCTTCCATTACAACATAACACGGAAAGGGATGAGAGGGAAAGGGGAGAGGAAGAGGAGAAGAGAAGAGCGTTGTTCAAAGGAGCCAGGAGAGAGGAATTTATGTGGATGTGGGAGAAACACACCACCCTCCTTCACTGGCTTTTTTTTATTACAGAGGGGAAGCAGGGGCCCCTACAATCACTGCCTCATCATCACAAGTATGGATGGGAGATGTGTATCGGGAGGAATGCACAGGAGAAGGGAAAGAGAGCAGGAGAGGAAAATAAAAATGAGTGTGGATAAGAGAGGAAGATGAGAAAAGAAGACAAGAAATGTGAAATCTATTTGTAGGAACATTTACCTGAAAGCCCCACAGGGGCTGAGTATGTCGTTCCCCCAGTATCACTGGATGAAGGTCCAGAGTCTGGAGAATCTAATGGAGACAGACAGAGAGACTTTGAATTAGCACCGTGTGTGTTCCTGTGTGTGTGTTTGTGTGTGTGTGTGTGTGTGTGTGTGTGTGTGTGAGGGGAGAAGGCAAAGCTGCAGCTGTGAGACCGTCAATCATTT
>JAPZDZ010000011.1:15213234-15223628 GCA_029783805.1 Acanthurus tennentii
GTCTGAACCAAAAGTGGTGAACTGATATTGCTAATGTGGCTAGAAATGACGTCTTACATTTTCTCTCAGCTCGGCTTCTTTATTGACTGTCCATCAGCTTTGATTTTATAATTTCTCCAGCAATTCTGTGTCAAAAGGTCAATGATGGCTTGTTAATGAAAAACAGTTCCAGTGTAAAATGAAAACAATAGATAAGCTAAAGTACTGGTACGTGACTTTTAAAGTGTTTCTGTGGGTGGGAGGTTACCACCATAACTTGTGTTACTAAATGTAGGTTAGCTGGTATCTTTCTGTCTGTCTGAGTCTGTCTGTCTCTTCTTTGTTTCTTTTTTTGAGTTTTGGTTTAGTTTCCCCACTGACTGTCTGGCCCATTGAAACCCATTGTTTTACATTCCAGTCACGAGAGTCTTACCTGTTTATTTTTATGTTGATATCTAATCTAATCTGCATCTCAGCATTGTTCTCATGCAGTGAGCGAGCTTCCCCTTTGCTGTGACCTAAACCTAAAACCGTTGAGCCCGCGACCTTCTATCGTTACCATGGTGATCCGTCATATTAATGAGTTCCATGCCACTGGAGGAAACCAGTACTTAATACAAAGCCACTTCAGCAAACTGGTCTCCAATGCCCTACTTTTTACATCACTCAGTAGACGCCGATCTGGGTATGACCTCCGCATCTGGAGCCACGGTGCGCTGGTAGACTGCAGGACCATCTCACCTAGACCTTGAGGTAAATGTACCAGATTCTAGAGGAAATAAACTACCCATCCCACAATCCCCTACTCCATCCATCTTCCTGCTGTCTCGTGAAACAGGAGCCCATGGTAAGGTGACCCCCACACCGAAGGAACAAGGAGGGCCATGTCACTTTGTGAAAGCCTCTCCTCGACCATCTGGCAGTGCGATAATAGAGCTGAAAACAGGTGAGAGTCGTGCACAGAGAGAAAGAAAGCGTCAGTTTGGACGGTTTGTCCTCAGGCACGTAGTCTCACTGTAACCCACCGGCGACCTCGCGTTGAAAATGGGGCCATTCTTTACATCAAATTGCATCCATTATATTGTCCTTGAGAATGAGAGAATTTCAGGCATGAAAATCAATACAATAGAGACGAAAGGCATGAAATTCTCTTGGGAAGTGGGAGCGCCAGCGACACAGTGGGTGCCATTGTGCCGTAAACTTTTCCCCTCCAAAGTGGTTTAATGCCTCTGTTTCTGCTGCCTCTGCAGCTATGACTGCAGCAGGCCACAACAAGACGAGAGACACATAGAGCGAATTACTTTTACTTTTACTTTTACTGAACGAATTACTAATTTGTCATTTATTAATATGCTTTAGCACAGATATAAACAGCATGTGACAGTTTGGTTTTTGGGTTTACTTTTCTTTGGGGCTGTTTGCTCTGTAGAGTAAGAAAGCACTGATGAAGTCCAAAATCAAATCCTCAACAATGCTGTGAGTACAAAGTTCACAGAATGGTTTTAAACTGCAGAATTCAAAATCTATCTATCTTATAACTAATCTAAAAGAACAAGGATAGATAGATTTTGGCATGTGTGAGATCATAAGTTATGTATGACAGATGGAAACTGGTAAAACTGCTGGCAACTTGATGACAAAAAGTTAAATAAAGATATGCTTTGAAGGAATTGTTTAACATTTTTTGAGAGTTAGATGGCTCTAAATTTGAGGCTGCAGCATATCCAGCAGCTGTTAACAAAGCAGGGGGAAACGACGAGCTTGGCTCTTAACAAAGGTGAATAAATCTGTCTACTAGCACCTGTAAACCTGTGTATCGCTGATTTATTGTTTGTTTAATTTGCTTAAAACCAAATGAGATGTAGTTTCACTCTTAGCTATGTGCTTTTACTGTCTATCTTGACCAGGAACAGTGACTTCCTGGAGTCTCTTTATTTCAGACACATTGTCATATTGCGGTTCACATCCTACTCATGACAAGAAAGGAAATAAATGTACTTCCCAAAATGTCTATTATTCTGTATTATGTAATGGGTATTGTACATAGAGGCTCGTATTACTGTGCAGTATGAGAAAAGACAGTGAAAAAGGAAGCAGAGGTAGACAATAGGGACTATAAGCAGTGACAGTTGTGGAGAGGGCTGTGGCATTCAAGAAACAAAAATTTCCACTTTGTGCATGCATGATTGTATATTGACATGACACTCTGTGACATTGTAGCCTCCTCCTATAGGAGAACGACTGCTTTGCTGCACCCAGCAATAGGTCAGCGTTAGTGGGTAAATACAGGAGACGCCATCGTAAGAATTAAATTTCCACAACTACAGCAAATCCTTAGGAATGTTTTTTGGATACCATAGCCGCCCTTCTTACATTGGTGCTAAAGTCTCCAGTGATGAATCTGCTGAGGACTCACGGTATTTAAATTACAACCTACCCTCAGATGCTAAACAGGAGACACCAGTTTATCTGATGAAATCAGAAAAGGCAGCTTAGCTTGCACTCAGAGCTATGAAAGCATCACATTGTCTGTCTGACATAGTTCCTCCTCTATGTCCATGTTCTTCCCTGCATGACACCGTATTTTACTTTGCTTTAATAACCATGTGACACTTTGGGTCGCTTTGATTTAATATTTTTATTTAAACTCCTATTTTCAAAGTAATATTTGCCACAAAATGACAGCTGTTGTCATATTATATGTAATAATATAAAGCCAGTTTCCCACCTGGGAAGAATTGAAGTATGGTACCACCGTTTGTCTTTCATGAGTAGTAATCATTTCAATACTACTACCATTTACATTTTGAGGGGCTGAACACATATAAAAAAAACAATATACGTGAAAATAAATAATTTAATACAAAGTCTCTAGTTACACATGCAAATAAAGTGACAAATCAAAGAGACAACTGTAATTATGCACAATAGGACAAGAGGTTTAATGACTTGTCCTAGTTTAAGTACTTGCCTTAGGTTACCATCAGGAATAAAATGGAAACGACAAAGACAGAGTAAAGTCAAATAAATGGGCTGGAAGCAACAATGAAGTCACATGAATCAGAGCGACGTGGACTGCTAATACCGTCCAGGGACTGAAAGTAATCATTAATTAAACTGCAATTCAATGTGGGTTATTGGAAATGGCCACCGACCAACACTGGTGGACTCCGATGTGAAAACCCTGCGTGTTACGACAAAACAGAAGATTTTCTGTTCGTTCTCTTACTCTGACCTGTTTTCTCAAGATTTATTTCACAAACACTAATCTATTATACAAACCCATCGTACCAAAGAGAACAATTCTGGTAAAAATAAAATGATAATTTATGAGAAAGTCATACAAAACTCAATAACCTTTAAGTTATTCATGAAATGTATGTTGTGTCTTTAAAGACATGTGGCCTGGCTTGAATATTAAGTAGGTACTATTTCAGTGCAGCTTAAAATGAGCGTTCACCAGAGCATGTTTAACGCTTGGTGTATGTCTTTTAATTGACCTTTTCTTTTTTTTTTTTTTTTGAGCGAGAAAGAAATGTTGGATTATCCATCGCCAGTGTCCTGAGGTCCTCACTATAACAAAATGCTTTACATAAGAGATGTAACTTGGCATGTGCTGTGGAGCCAGGTGAAGCCGCTCAAATGTTAAATAGATATTCCCTACAGGACTGACTGTACACGAGTGGGTGCTACTGTGTGAACTTTTACAGAGGAAGCTTCACAGTGTGGATGCAGAGGAATTATTATGATATGAGGGGAAAAAAGAAGGTTGTGCTGCATAAAAAGAAGAAAAGAACTACCACTCTGTACAAGGTTGAGGCACTTTCAAAGCAGCGTGCACATACTATAAAGGGCAACGCGCGCACACACACACCCACTCAAACACAGACACACACATGCTGTCAGTCTTTTTTTTTTTTTGTTCTATTCTGAACGGAGATGAAGACACAGGGAGTCTGCTGCAGCAGGCGGTTTTCAGCCAGAGTCCATGCTGAACAGCTCGATGCCATGCGGGCTCCAGTGGAGGCCGACTCCCGAGTTGAAGACCAGTGACCAGACGTAAGGGATGAAGAAATCCTCCGGCTGGTCTTCCTCCACATACTTAAACTTGAGCTCTGGAAACTTCTGTTTGCATAAAAAGACAAGGAGAGATGCTTTCAGGGTTGCACATGTGCAAAAAAGAAAACAAAATATTTGCAATATTTTTGAAATAAATGTAAAATCTGCATCACTGAAAATGAATGAGAGGATTGCAATTTTTCTCTCAGTGATGTCGTTGATCCAAACATGGCCTCAGACATCAACACCACTAAGACGTTGCCTCCAACCACATTGGATATTTATTAAGTGCTGCGAGACATCTCACTCAGATGGATGGAGGTGCTGTTATACAGGTAGGTTAACTTGTTCAGGCCTCTCAATAATCACTCTTCATCAGGTACAGCAGCTTGCTGGCAGATGTAATTCCATCCATCTGTGAAGTAAAATTGCTTACAGCTGCCTGCAGGACAGGTATCACTCTGTGGTCAGACCACTGACCTCTTGGAGGGCCGACTAAAGTGCTAACGTCACTCTCTGACCCCAGCAGGCGACTGGATATCGACAGCTACTGTTCGGCTAATAAAGCTGCATGACTGTCACTCATGGCTTTTACAAGAACTGCCCAGAGTTAAATGAGAAAAAAGCTCTATTAAAGAGGGTAGTTGGTTTGCCTGGCCTCAAAACACAACAAGTAAATACACAAAGAACAAAAGGTAATGCAATAAAGTGAAACCAAACAAAGTGGTGTAATTTTACAAAGCAGTCTTTGTGACCTTATTGTTTAGACCCATGGAGAAGAGCCGAGTAACCTGATTACTTGGTAATAGCCACTAGACCCCCAAGCTTCAGTTTGTCTTGACATGGCTTGTTAACGGACAAAACATCCACTGAGCTGGACCGGGAGTGGTTATCAAGTTTATATTGTAGGGCCTTGTTGTTGATTATGCCCGAGGCTAATCCACAGGAAATAAAGAGGCAACACACAAGCACACGTGCGCACACACACAAGGCTGCAAATGTGGACTAAATCATCTTGTGAATACTTTCGAACCGTTTTCTAAAAAGCTGTGACGCCATGAAAACCAAAAATAAAAACAAACTGTGTTTACTGACAACTGTTTTACGCTGCACTCTCAGCCTAATTTTTTCCCCCATCTTTGGCTGCCCAAACTAGCTTGTAAAACGTCGCCAGTATCATATTCAGAATAAGTAAATATTTACAAAATTCAATTAAGTTTATGAGGTAGGACATTAAATATACTGTTTTTATTGTTTTTTTCAACTGGCTCTGTGCTGAATTGGCCCGCTGCTCGCCCAAATTCAGTTGGGATCTGCTCTGGCAAACTTTGCACAGGATAAGTGGTTACAATCAATGGTTGAATGGATGTTTAAACCAATCAGCCACAACAACATCAATACCAACTACCTAATATTGTGTAGGTCCCTCTCCTCATGGACACAGGACCTCCGGTGGTGTCCTGAAATGTTCGGCAGCAGGGCATTAGAGGCAGATCCTTTAAGTCCTCTGGGTTTTTTAGGGTGGGGCCGCTGTGGATCGGACTTGTTTCAGCACGTCCAGGGAAGTTCCATTAGATTAGGATCTTGAGAATTTAGAAGCCATGTCGGCACCTTGAGCTTTTTGTCATGTTTTTGGGACATTCCTGAGCAGTTTTTGTGGTTTTGCAAAGCGTGTTTTTCTGGTGGGGGGCCCACTGCCAACCAGAGTGCTGGTGCCATGGGGGGTGGTGTTTGTTTTCTGCAGGGTTTTTTGGTGGGTCATGTGTCAAAATGGCATCCACAAAAACATCAGGACACACGTTATTCCAGCAGAGCGTTGCATTATTATAAGATCATCAATGTCATTCTTCAACTGTGAAGACCTAAGTAATTTTTATGTCTTCTTTGATATTAAAATTATTACATTTGGGTTTTGGGGTGCAGGTGATCAACATTACTACTGCAACTAATGATTATTTAAACTATTAAAAAACCCTTGTGATAATTTTCTTGCTTATCTGATTATTTCTTTTGTCTGTAAAATGTCAGGATGTCGTTACAAAAAACCTACATCATAATTGCCATCAGTCAAACGTCATTAACCCAAAGATGTTTGGTTTACAGTGATATAAAACAAAGAATTAGGTTGTTAAATTGACTAATCATCCAGTTTTATTGACAATATCTCCTTTTTAACAAGATAATAATCTCCTCTCTTTCCAAACCTGTTATGAGCAAACACAAGCCCCCTCTAACAGCAGGTAGGTAGCATAAGAGCAGCATCAATAATACAGGGGTACCTCATTATATCCTCCTGTCTACACACAAGTTTATGCGCACACGCATCCCGTAATCAGTCTGCGGTGAAAGACACACGCTGACGGCCTTTATGCGATGGTCCCAGTCCAGTCTATTGAGCCCCGGCTGGCTCTATTCACAGCAACACTATCGGTATCATAATGACACAGACAGAGGGGCTACAGGGTCACAGGCCATATGCCAAGCTACTGAGGCTAGACCACACACTCCACCGCCATTGTGATAGCTAGACACAATGCAGGGGCTGTATTATCTGGCTGGTATTTGTGTGTAGACCACTGTCTCGTAGACAAGCTGACCGACTCATCAAATGTTCATAGACGTCAGCAGTGACAGTTTCTGAACCCAGGCTCACAGCTTCTTGTTTAGCACAGATGATGGAGTAGAGTTTATATTTCTTATTTTAAAATGAAATTGTTTGGTTAATATTTAGAAGCTTTGTTGACTGCTGAGCAAAAACACACAAAAACAGCAGGCAGTTGAGCTGATTAACGCTGTTTTCTGATTATCATGATAAACAAAACATACCCAGTTAAGCTTATTATATCATTATGGTATTTAAACTATTAATTAGGAAGCAAAAACTGCAAAACAAACACACTTTGAAGTGTGTGTTTGGTACTATGATTACAGAATGATAAGTCTGACTTCCTTCTAGTATATAAAATAATTTGCAAATATACTAAACAGTGCTTTAAAAACTTATCAGATCATCTATGAAAGCAACATGTAGTGTAAGCAGTAACGGACACATCGTGCTACAGTTATATATAGTTTTTATTTTCTTTGATTATGTCCACAGACAGACAAAAGCCACCATGGCAATATAACACACATTACAGGTTTCTGTAAAGAACAACACTTAAGTTTATATGTTCCATCAAACCACGACTGGATTGCAACAGAATGTGAGGAGCACTTCATCATGACCTCTGAATGCAGCATTCACAGTTTACAGTAACAAGTGAGACAGACAGACCTCGACTATAAGCACACAAATGGTCTTTTCTCAGTCACCACTGCATATATATGAAAGCTTAATGCCTTTGTAAATAAAGATGAGTGTCTCAACACCAACAATAAAGGCAGAGCATTCCTTTCAACCTTCACATTATCCAACATTTTCTCATCAAATCAAGTACTTTCTTCTCTCAGGCTTCTCTGGTTTATCATATCATGGAAAGGTTATTGTCGAGAGATAAAGATACATCAAGAAACACTATTTCCAAGTCTCTTATCTGAAAACAAACACGCTAATACTGACACCGTTGCTATATGCAACTGCGTTCAGAAAATACGAGCTTTCCTCAATCTTCTCTTAGTATTTTGCAAAAGGTTAATTAAACTGCCAACAAAAGAACAAATGCTACAATACTATTTTCACTCTCTTGTACATATGAAGCTTAGCTTAGTTTCATATGTACGGGAGCTATATGTAGCTAGCCTAACAGTGTTTAAGTTCAACAAAATCTGCCCAAATGCTCCTCTAGACCTCACAGATAAACACATAAAATCTTTCAATTTGGAGTTCAACACAATTATAAATCTGTCATAAGATTGTCACCTTTGTAGGAACAGAATCAGGCTAGCTTTTCCCCCTTGTTTCCAATCTTTATGCTAAGCTAGGCTAACCATCTGCTGCTCTGGCTTTAGCTTATGGATACGAGAGTGGTGATAAAACCTCTCATCTAACTCCAAGCAAAAGGAAGCGATTAAGTGTGTGTTCACAAAATGTCAAATTATGCCTTTAATGATACATGAGCCGTTAGTGTGGTGTCCCATCAGCAGAGCGAGCATCACATAATCTCACAAGCTGTCAAGAGACTGAAAAGTAAGTGGAAATGATTGTGCCGTTAAAAGAGTTCTACAAGACTAGTGCCTACTGGAGAAGAAATTATGACCCTAAACGGCTGCAATATACAGTCCCCCGTGCACATCCAACTATTTCCACTAGATACTGAGCACAAAATGAGAAAAAAGAAAAATGATCCTTGAAACACAATGGCCAACATTTTTCCTCCTACTTCTATATTGCACAGAATTACCGAGGGATTTGACGCTGCGGGAAGTCTTGGATATCACGACATGCCTCACAGCAAAAATGTCCCTTTTACGCTCCAGTGCATTCTTAGAAAAATCAGAGCATCTCCGGACTGACACATCCCATCCCTAATATTATCTCTCTCCCTTATTCCTGTCTATACTGTGGCTTCCTCTCCATACATATCTCCTGCGGCTCTCTGCTGCCTTCTCACCCTCCTCCCTCCTCTGTTTTGTTCTCAGCCTGGCAGCTGTCTGGGCCCACTTGGCCCAGGCTCATATCAGTTAGTTATGGGTCCTGGCGGGTCAGGCCCTCGCCCCTGAACACAGACTGACTGGCTGGCCTCATATCTTCACTCAGGACGCTGTGTTCCTTTCCCTCCTCTGCACGCTGCTGTGCTGTCAGAGCTCGGCCAGACACAGAAGAATGCGGCTAGGGAGCAAATACTGACTAAATTCACACACACACGTAGACACACACACACGCACACACACACACACAAAGATGCAGGGACATACACAGGCACCGGAAGGTTATGTTAGTCATGATCATTATGTATGTTCTGTAATTTTGAACATTTTATCTCTGTAAAAAATAGTGCTCGCAGTAGTCATTCACTTGTTTTGACAACTACTTGTGATTCCAGGGCCATGCTTCACACAGCGGTGATACAGAAAATCCTCCCTAATATTTCCAGATTGTCCACTGTCCTTTCCTGTTTAACTTGCGGTTACATTGAAGTGGTAAATGCAATATCTGCACTGCTAATTTAACATAATGGCGTGAATAATTATTAAGCAAAAATGTCTAACATCTGCGGATTTCAGCTTTTCGAATGTAATTATGTTTGATGTTTGGGGCCAAAAAAAATTCCATTTGTCCACCACTGTGGTTTATGACCAAAATGTGCTTCTTTAGTCAAATTACATTAGAATTGATATAACACATACACAGCAAAGAAGCCACCAGCCAAGAAGCAACACAAGATACGAACAATGTATGCTAACCTTTTATATAATTATGGCATTGAGTTTATTATAGACTTTTTGAATAACTGCACCTTTACTGGTATTTTATTTGCATTTTATCCTACTCTTTTCTGCAACTGCTAACAACAACTTTCCCTCAGGATAAATAAAGTTCCATCTTATTTGCATCAGCATCAGCTGCACTTTGTGCTTAATGCTAATTAGCTAATATTAGCCTGCTGACAGTAACATTTAGCTCAAAGCCCCACTGTGACTGCAGTGCTGCCATACACAGCTGTTAGTTCGACTGTAGACTCTTTGGTCTGGTCTTGTCAACTTTTTTACAAATTATAGACAAAAAAAGAGATGATGCTGTTTTGAATGGAAGGGTTTTAGCCTCGATTTGGTCACTTTATTTGATTAATTTTGAAAAGTAACCAGTCACATTAAAAAAACCATGCCTAAGTACAAATCTATAAAACATTCTTCAGTAACTTTGCTGTTTCACTCTTCTGGTCTCAAAGAGGCTTTAGAATGACAAAAATGTTTTGTCACTGTGTGGGAAAGTCATGATGACCTGCCATCTGAACTGTAAAGGCCCAGGTACTGAGTAACAGCTGGTAAGCCCCCCCCCAACCCCCTCTGTCCCATCCTGAGGAGCCAGAGAGTCTGTGGGCTATCACTGCTCAATAAGGCAGATTTCAGCTGGTCAGGCTAAACAACACATTCCACAGGCACTGCCCATGAGAGCCACTCAGCCTCACACACCCTGAAACAACACACACACACAAAGAATGACAAAGACGGTTGAGTGACGAGGCACTGACCGTCGCCCCTGGGGTATTTACCAACGTCTTTTAACCCTTTTCTTTCAGTTGGTGCCTAATTTGCATGTCCTCGTCTTTGTGCAAATGCTTTTCGGCTTTTAAGTAAACAGGCTTTTAGTAGTCCTGTGTCAAAAATGTTGCCCTTACCTAAAACAACAAGGTTTCGTTTCAACAGTAAAATCTAAACAAATTATTTACTTTACAACTGTCAGCTCCTCCAAA
>JAPZDZ010000011.1:15287415-15312127 GCA_029783805.1 Acanthurus tennentii
GTAGGTAACCTTCATAGTCATGGGGTTGCAAACTTGTCTGCGGATTTCCAACATTCGCTCTTTGGACATACCCTGGACAGAGACAATACACAGGAGAGGAGTCTCAGTACAGGATGTTTTCCCCCAAAGTTTTTCAAGGAACTAAGCTGCGTTCATTCATCAAAGCAATTGCGTACCTGTGTGTACCTGTGAAAATGTCACAATAAAAGACACTGAAAACAAATATACTAGCATGAAATATATATACTTAGTCTGAGACAACAACATTTTATGCGCACTGTTGTTGTGAATACAGAATGAAGGGTCCAAACAGGTAAATCAAAGACAGCGCATGTCTTATATGTTTTACCTTGTATTCTTCTGGTTTGAAATTGCATGGTGGCATCTCTGGGACATCTTTGTAAGAATGACTGAAGGCTGACTTCTGACATAATGCACCTGTGAAATATTTGCAACTGAAGTTCAGACAGAGAAGTAAAAGAGTTATTCTTTGAAGAGCTCTATGAGCCCACTGTGTTACTTGGCTTTGGATGATGACAGTTTTACAGCTATACACCGCTAGTATTTTAGTATCTCTACATAAAGTTATTTGTTAGTCAACAGACTTTACAAACAAAAAGAATTAAACAATTTGTAAAAAAATAATAAGTCACTGAAATGGGATCATGCGCTAACTTAGGTTAGCTGTTAAATTAAAATCCTGCTGACGTGTTGCATCAATAACATTATTTTAACATATGAAAATATAACGTTAAACCTGCAGCTGACAATACTTGCTTACTTTAACGTTATATAAGATTTTAACCTTTAATAGTATTTTTACAGAGCAATTATGCTGTCTTCGTGAATATAAACTCTATGAATGTGGAGCTTAACCTTGGACTGTTGTTACAAGACTGCATTGATTAGTTTTTTACCTTGATGTCATGTTACGTAATGAATTGACAAGTGAGCATAATGTTGAATTCTCTTCAACTAGCTAATGGCTAACGCTAATTACCGACTATGTATGTTCATTTATGCTGAAATAGGTCAGTTTGTTTCCTATTAAGTTCTGTTTGCGACATTTAACCATTAACATAACTTTATTAGCTGAAGTTCTGACTAACCGTTTCTACTAGGACATACATAGAAATGTATTAATCACATACTTGTACAGGTTGTAGCAGTGACAGATCATAAATAGTCCAACTAAACTAGCTAGTTCTGGATTTTGCTTGTCTCCATGGTAACTCACCACTTGCCGAGTGGAATTTGGACAAAGCAGGCCGACAGCAGGACTGTCCAGTGAACGCAGCACCGCGGCTGCTTACAAGGTATGCGACTTTAAACATGTCAAGCTATGCAGAAACAGATGGTACGCTACTGTCCTACTGCCGTCTGACACTCAGCTTGGCAGACTTGCTTTCTTTCTTAAGTTTTTTCAAAAAAAGTTTTGGGGGTGGGCAATCAGTAGCTTCACATTCCACGACCCCAATCACACTGCTGCAACGTCACGTGATACGTGAGCACGCACACAAGTCCGTTTGTAAACAAAGTGTGACTAAATATTTCTCAAAGACCCATGTATCATCTGCATTGGTGTAATCTTTCCTTTTTTAAAAAAACAAAACAAAAACATGAACCAAAGAAGACAACTTTTTGAGTGACATACAACTAGTTAAAACAATATTTGTCATCAGACTAATTATTTGCCCTTCCTGGTTCATTGAAATAGAGATAATAATGCACGTGAGATTCAACACCTCTAAAGCCATGCATTCACACAAATTCCCCTCATAAACCGTGATTAGCACTGAGTTTACTTTCTGTGCTTTAACAAGTACTATATCTGAATGAGAATTGCGATTTTTAAAATTTATTGTGTCACCCTCCTTTCTTTCTTTTTTAAACTTTCTGTTGATCATCTCATTTGTAATATTAACAGGTAAATATCAGTATAGAAGAAGACATTAAAAAAAGTTCAAAGTAATGTTATTGTGTAATGTGAATTTATTTAAGCATTATTTCTGAGAACTGATTGATGTTTCATATTGATTTTTTGTAAGGGTATCTGCCTGCAAAGCTATACATAGATACATGTACATGTAAAAGAAAAATGGCAATCACAGCAATTTCTCGCTGTTAAAAATAACAAAAAAAGTCACTTAAGATTAGTATTGTACATGAACGAGAAAGTATCAAGACATTATTTTCAGATCTAAAGAAACAATTTCTTTGTAGAAATAGCAGTTTCATTTTACTATTCAGTAGATCAAACCATTAATTAACATATACACAAATAAATGTATATACAATCTGAATGACCTCTTTTTGAACAAAATTTCAAATATGTGTGTATATAATACATGTGTATACATAGACACACACATGAAAACACACACACACACACACGCACACACACACACATATATATCATATATATATACATACATACAATATACATGCACATAGCTGATTTGAAGGCAAGCAGTCAAAACACGTAGTTAGGAAGTCATATATAGGTTTATCCTTCAGTGTACCACATTTGTTATACTAGTTTGTACAGCAGTATTGCACATCCACACACACCTGAGCAGAAACTGTTGAAGTATGAATAAATATTTTTATTAATATTTTTTGAATTAAAAAGGTTAAATTGGGTAGATTAAGTTAGTTGTTTCGTTGTGAGCAGCAGAGGGAGCTGCAGCTCCCTTGGTAACCTCCATCCTGCACTAACGGCATTAAGATGTAGTGTTCTACAGTTAGCAAAGAAAATATACACATACAAAAATTGACACAAAATAATAACATGTTTGTGTTTGAGCTTGCTGCAAGTTTGATTTTTACACATTTTTTAACAGACACTCATGTGCAAAATAGTATGTTTCAAGATAAAAGTTCATTACATGAAACATGTGCCTCTAAATGAGATGATTAATGACAGACATGTAATCAGTAATTATGGTAATATATAGTACCCTTTAATTTGTACAATCGGCCCAGCTCTGTTTTGATTTTAATGAAGATTATTATTCAGATCATTCAGTCAAATTCTTTTAATCTCTCAAAATCACTCCAGTGTAATCAGTAAAAAGATGTCTCTTACATCACATGAAGATGGAAAATAAGCAATTTCCCTAATTTTGAAACAGCAGAGAACTTGAAACTGTTTTTGAAGGAGTCATCCAGTGTTGAGTGTCTTTAGGGTTCGGGGTAGGGGTTGGGTCATGGAATATCCCTGTTGAGCATATGGGGCATCTAGTGAGTCTGCAGCGTGCACATGGTTGCAGTGTCAACATAACCGTTTGCTGCTGGGATTGTTTTGTCCTGTACTGGAATAACAGTGTGAACGCAGCCTGTAGGCTTTTGTGTAGTGGTAGCTGCGGACGATGTACAGCAGTTTTCTCTCACTCCATTGGCTTCCTGTTGATCACAGCTGTCTTCCTGTGTCACGTCTCTCTGAAGCAGCAGCATGTTGTCTCTGTCCACCCCTTTTACCTTGCTATAGTCCTCCCCCTGAGACATCTGGGTACTGCCTTCCATGTGGCCACGGCCTGATAAAACAGGCTGCAGAAGCACCATATCTTCCTCGTTAACCCTCTGGACCTCCACGTACTCAGCAGACCGGAGAGCGGGAGAGTGCAGCCCGCTGGGTGCTTGCTTTTGGCCGATCCTGGAGATATTTACATCGCTGTGGGCCTGGAGTTGCTGTTGGACCTGCATCAGTGGATGGAGCAGATGTTGTTGCTTGTCACTCAAGCAGAAGTCTAAGTAGCTCGATCCGAGAGCCTCCCTGGTGTTGTCGCCAGGCTTAGTGAGGTATGGGGATGTGGAGCCTGAGGGGAACAGGCTGTCAGAGAGGTAGTGCTGTTTGGTCATTTCAAGTGAGCTTTGCTGGTTCAGTGGGCTCGAGTTGTACTGGGGCAATGGAGAAAACACGGACGGCCAGGTCTTCACCCTCCCACTGGACATGTCAGGACCAAAGGGCAACCCTTCCTTTTTCCAGTCCTTCTGGTGCCTCTGTACCTCCATTCCCATTCTATCCTCATCTGTTTGCCTCTCTTCTCCTTGCTTTGTCTCTCCACATTTATCCATCAGCAGAGTGTGGCTGTCACAGCTGCCATGGCCAGAGTCGTTGTCAGAACTGGAGCTGTCAGATTTGAGGCAACCATCGTGCAGATCCTTGCTTTCACTTAGCATAAGCTCCCGCTCCTCGGGTATATACACCTGTAAGTACTCAACCAGCAAGTCCTCATAGTTAGATGATGTGGTTGGGGGGAAGTCAGACACCACCAGTGAACTGAAGACCTCGTCAGACTTGCCATTCTATGTACAGAGAAGAAAATTTAGTTTTTTTGAGACGAGGGTCAGTCAGTAATATCAGTCAGAAGTCATCTTTCCTGCTCTGTTACTATGGTACTACTTTACCTTGAGGAGCTGCTCATCAAATCCTTTGATTTTAGGACCAGGGACTGGTGGCAGAATGCAATGCTTGAGACTGCGTACATTAAAAAAAGAAAAAGAAATCCATGTCAGGTCTTGTGAACAGCAGATGCAAATCAATAAATATGAGGCAACAATAAAAAAAAAATCAATACTAAACCCAGAGTGGCAGCACTTTAATAAACCCTTTTGTTTTATGATCATAAGTTAACTTATCATCTCATGTCAAAACATTAGACTGTCATCATCTAGCTTCATTATCTTGCAATAACAAAGTGATTATTTAGTTGCCATAAACAGGAAATAATAAAAATAAAAGTCACTGCAAAAAACAATGACATTTTTACTATCCTCTGATGGCTTAATAACTTAACTTATTATCTATATATTTAAAAATACAGTTCCTCTAGGCATATGCAATACAAAAAAATGTAACATTTTTATATAAAAATAAAAAAAGAAAAGTCATGATGATTGTTTTACCTGTGGCTGTTCACGTGTAGCAACCATGTGAAGATGAGGAAGATGAAGGCAGAAAAAACAGTGATGAGGATCCACATTGATTTCTCCCGATTGAAATCTATAGGACACAGAATCACAACATGAGCACTTTGACACAACACAAAACCTTTTACTACTGTCCTCTTTTATATTTATTCCTATTTAAAGAAGCTTAATTAATGTCTACGTAATCATCCTGCTTTTGTCCTGTTACCCTTAGTTACAGGAAAAATTCCAATTCTGAAATTAAATTTTATCTTAAAGTTAAAAAAACTGACATAGCTTTCACATAAGGCTGTTCAATACGTGACTGGAGTCAGGATAAAATTAGCTTAGATTAGCATAAAGACTGGAAACCTTTAGACAAACCCAGAGTTTCCCACAGTTTTCAGTTTTTATGCTAAGCTAAGCCAAAATCCCAGCTACTCTATTACTTATTTCTTTAATGTAGCACTCTATTTTATAAAAAAAAGTACATGTCATATATGTATAGTGCAGTGAACTGTGGATAACTATTGGTAGATGTCTTACAGTCAGGGACTTTGATGTAGGTAGCGGAACTCCATTCACTCCAAAAGCCATGATCGGGCTTACAGCGCACCTGTACAATGTATGTGCCACCTGACCTCAGGCTATAAATGTTAAACATCTTCTGCTGGCCTGCAAGGTGCATCTGCAAACACAACATAAACATGAGCTGTTAGGCACAGTCCAGATAAATAAGACAAGATAATATTTTATTTAAGTTAATGAGGAAATTAATGGGAAACAATCCCTGGTGGAAATGTCCTATTCTGTCAATATATTGAGCAACCTCAGAGACTAAAATCATAAGTCAATAAGGTAGTTCCTCACATGGCCTCTTGGGGCTGGCCTCAAAGGTGAGTAAATCCTCATAGAGCTTAATGTTAAACCGCTTAACTTCATGGCAGACGTATACATGTTTACAGCTACGGCCACAATGCAAAACACAAAGCTTCAGTATGGCACTCCATGAATCAATGGGTGACATCACAGTTGCTCCATCCATTATACATGACACTGTCTATGATCAATATCCGCTAAGAGGTTAGAGGTTAATCAAAGTCAAATACAGAACAGCACCCCGGGGGTTTTTTAGTGTCCTGGTTAATAACTGGTTCACTAGCATGAGGTTTAAAATCAGGTTAGATAGAGACAAACAAATATTTTAACCACCGGGATTTACATACCTCCCAGTCATTTTCCTCCTCCAACCTGACACGGATCTCATAAATCAGAGTGATCCAACCGGAGCGGGTGTCAGCCTTGTGTGGTGGTTCCCATGACACACGGAGGAAGGGCCAGCCCTTGTCCTCCAATACAGTCACCTCAACCTTCTCTGGAGGGTTAGGCTTGACTGGAGAGGAAGAGAGAACATGGGAATAAAACAGAGAATGTTTTGTTTGTGTGCGACGGAGAGAAAGAAAGAGAAAAAATAGTTAAAGTAAATAACGCCGTTCGTCACAGTAACACAACATAGGGGCCAGCTGTGACTGTGGAGGGCATCGGGCCAAACCACATGAGCGTGTCCATGTTTTTTCGGCAATGTAATGGTAAACCAATGCACATCTCCAGTTGATAAATACTGTCATTGCAGGAGTGACTTAACAAATATTTGCAGAGGTAGAGATAAATATTAATGTTTAGACTCTAACTTTTCCTTTTGGAGACAGTTCAATGACGATTGTGAGGTAAAGTAAGACAAACAAGTCCAAAGCAAAGATACAGCTTAGGACTGAAAACCAAATCAGGGCAATGCAACTATAGAGAAAAAGGGAAGAAGAGCACTTTCAGATAAGCAATCTTCATGATATAAAGATCTGTTCAGTATGGTATATGTGGTAGGTTGGTATATGCGGTAGTGATTTTACATTAACTAGAGTCTGTTTTGTCTGTTATTAATGAGGAATATGTCAGTTGGTGCAACAGTGTGGCAGTTCATGTGATTTTAATCATTTTTGCACAACAATTTAGGCCCATGGTAGGGAGGAATAATTTGTATTATTATTTGGCTACACAGGCAATACTTGTTTGTAGATTGCAGGTTTTGGTCTTTCTATGTGATTCAAAGAAAATAAGAAAAATATATGTAAAGTTATTCAAAATCTTTTTTACTGATTCAATCATAATAAACCTCCGTGCAGTAGGATGGCAAATTAATTTTGTAATTCTACTGCTTTGGAAATGGTGACCTTCAGTGAGCAGTAACAGTGCGGTTAGGAGGAGGGTTAACACACTCACAGTGCATTAGCCCCAGTCTAACCCAGTTTGCCACTGAGCAGCTGTGTGAGTGTGCACCAAAATACACTTTTTTAATCCTCATGGGGGAATTGTGTCTCAGACATCGCAACAAAACACAAGAACAAATACAATCCAAAAAACACAGAAGCAGCACACATTTCCTCACCGATGTACATCACATCTATATCCACGGGGTCGGAGAAGGTGCTGCCCAGAGAGTTGGTGGCCACCACGGTGATGTTGTAGTTGACCCAGATGGACGTGTCATTCTTGTTAAAGAAGCAGGAGTTCTTCCCAGCTGTGTGGTAGTCTGGACACTCATAAACTGTCTCAGAGCTGAGAGAGAACAGGAGGAGAACAGCATGTAATTGCATGTGTGTGTGTGTGTGTGTGTGTGTGTGCCTGTAACAGTTCTAAGGAACAGCATGCATTCCTCACGCCACATTTTTCAGAAACTGTGTGCAAACGTGTGTGCGTGACAAGTGAGACAAACAGGAACAGAAAGTGATTGCAAGATAAACAGGGATAGATAAACGCAGATAGAAATGGAAGAGAAAAGCTCTCAGGCCATTGTGCTTTAAGGATGATAATGAACAAATTTAAATGTGTTTTTGCATTTAACAAGAGGTCACTCACTTTTCTTTGCGGTAGTACAGGGCATAGGTGGTGGGCAGCCCCCCGTCAGGACCTGGCTCCCACCAGCAGGTGAAAGTCTCCTTTTCAGGAGAACGACATCTGGTCAGTGTGGGCTTTCCTGGGGGGCTGTAGCCTAGAAACAAAGAGGGAAAATTGGAAATGAGAGCAAATAAATTCCATCCAAAGTGTTAATTTTTTAGAAAATAAAGATAAAAAACAACAGATGTGAACTGTATATAATATCCACAGATAAACAGCATTATTAGTTACTGCCTACTTTCTGTATCACCTCACAGATGTGTTAAATTAGAAACCTAAAAAGAAACAGATAATGTTTGTATGGTGGCTGCATTCAAACACTTACGCGTTCCCTCTGCATGAGGCACGAAGAACAGCAGCAACAGCAGCAGGATGTCCTCCACAGCTTTCTTCATCATGGCACCACAAAGCCTCCTCTGGAGGATGAAGAGGGAAACAAACAAAGAAAGGTGAGTACGTGGGTGAACGAAAAATCACGTTTGATGACCTGTACGTCTTGTATTGAGTCACAACATGCTTGCATGACAAAGGAAAACCGCTTGCTGTAATTATGTTTTCTTATTGCAAAATACCCGTAACAGTGCAGTCATACATGCAAAAGTATAAATAATCAAAGTGCCTGAAGACATAATCAGGAAGAAACAACACAGAAGGGTGTAATCCACAGATGAACAGGAAAAAAATAAAATAAAGTATAATTATTTTAACAAAAAGCAATCTGTTTGAGATGTTTGATCACTGAATCCTGTCATTCAACTTACAGAAAGCCCATATCCTAAACAGGCATACAGAGGTATTACATTTGCTCTAAATCTGACCACAGATCACTAAATGTGATGAACTGAAAGAAAAAAAAAAGTCTTCTAGAGAGAATGTATGCTGTTTCACTAAGGATTAAAAAAACATCCTCTCTGTTACTCTCTACCTCCACCAGCTGGCACATAACTGATTGCGTAATCTGAGTCCTGCCTCCAGAGCACAGACACACACAGCGGGGATGCTGGTTTGCCTCGCTGCCGCTCACAACTTGGGAATCTGTATTTCCCTTGCCATGTGCAGATGTTTGGGTTATTACTCGACATGACCCTCATCCCCTAACCCACTGAGAGGGCATGGAGGGAGAGAAAACAGGGGGAGGGGAGATGATATGGAGGTTACATAGATGGGAGAGCTGCTGCCGCATCAGTGAAAACGACGAGCTGGCATAGAGCCCATCCCCTCACATGCTGTTTCACATGCTTTCACTCTTTCCTCTGATGGTGATGAGCTGTTGCTGTTAGTTGAGGATTAAACACTTTGTATTTACTGATGAATGTTTACATTCTCAGAAGTAAGTTTTTGAAACTGTTAAATCTTACCATGTGTAAGAATATGCTCCACAAAAATTTGCAAAACAACAAGGTGATAATCTAACAGAATGCTTTTTTAAAATGTTCCAACATTTGATTCTTATTTGCATGTGGCAAAACAAAACAATACATTTCTGCAAAAATGTATGATGGCACTAAAAGGTTCCAATTAATGCATAGTGCAGTAACAATTGGAAATTCTTATTCCAGTTACTCATTCAAGACAGTCAGAAGTCACTTATCTTTGCAAAAAATATTAAAGCTTGAAGGAGAAACTCTTTCATTTTGGTCTAAAATGTTATTATTTTGATATTCTTACTGCTCTCACACTGGCTGGTGACGTGAGATTCCTTGCTGACTATGCTTGTTTTGTTCTAAACATGAACAAAACATGATAAAAACTGAAGGCTACAGTATGAGAACGTCAACCCAACACCAAACGAGAGTGAAATATCATAACAAAGACAACTTTCCACATGCAAAGGCTGCTGATTTGCTACTTTTATATTTCTGACAAGTATTTTGCTGACTTGACACAATAAGCATTTGACAGTGTGCACCCGAAGGTAAACGCTATTTCAATAATGTGCTGCTAGACTACTCAGCAGTGTGGCTGCCAAGACATGTGTTGTCATTTTATGTTTAGTAATAGACTCTTACCTATATGTAACTAACACAATAATCTTTTGATCTACTTTTGCAGTACCTTTTCAGGCACCTCGTTTTAAGACGGTCACACTTCCCTAATATCACAAAGACTTCCGGTTGACTGTTTTAAACTCTTCTTTATGGTGCCTTAATTTCAATAACGTCACCATGATCTGATAATTGGCATTAAGGTCAAGGCACTGGATTAGCCTCCTGCTGCATATAGCCTTCTTACGTAACCAGTAGCCCAAACTGAATAAGCTGCTAAGCTGGGAAAGTGCAGAGCAACAGTGCGAAGCTTTTCCCTCACAAATAATATTCGTCTGGATGTTAACTTTAAAGTATATCATTTGGATTCTGAGGGCAGTTTCTCTGTTAATGTTCCTTTTTTTCTCAGTTTCACCTTAAGAGCACTTTGCCCCATCTTACTTGCTTAGTTAAACTGTTAATCTGTCCACATTTGTAATCATCAGTGAAAACAAATGTAAAGCTGCTTGCTTGCTGGCCCACTGCCCTGCAGTTGTACGAAGGTTTAAATGCCTCAGTAAGGTCATTCTGAGGCTAAAACCAAAAATCAGCCTTTTTAACTATAAATAATTCACGACTGTATCCGTCAGTGGCCTCTCAATATCAAAAGGTGAGGAGAGGACGTGTCAGGTGACACATCGAGGTAAAAGTGTGAGCCGTTAAGCAAGATCATCCCCTCAGGCATGCCTGTACAACAGGCCGCCTTCGTAAAAGTCATGAATAAGGAATGTTTCACTCTCGTGCGGGGTCACAGCACTCTCAAGAGCACTGAAAGACAAAACTGAGCAGCACGGCAGCAGAGCTACAACAGTCTTCTCTTCTGGACCCCCACAAAGTTAATAATACAGCCTCATTTATAAACCACACAATTACATGTCTTTATTTAATATTAACTCAGACTTTGCATGCAAAACAGGTTCCTTTAATCATGAGTCAAGGAAACAGCGCCTGACTATTCTGACTTTTTAGGAACTATGGCTTCAAATCATGTAGATAATCAGATTTGACATGCCAAAAATGTGGCTCATCATTTTTAGATTAACAATCACTGATCTGACCTCTTATCAGAAAATATAGCTATAGTGCATTACATTCTGGCCAGTGTTGTGCAGCTAGGGCGAAGAAATGTGTAAAACAGATTCCAGGGATCACTCGCACTGCTTTCATATCAAATCCTTGACCTGAACTCCTGAGCTGCTCAGACTGGAACGGACTAAACACTTCCCAGTACTGTAAAACACCAGCAACAACTTTCTAGGAACTATCGTCTTTCTGATGGGGGTGATAAAAGGGCAAAGGAAAACCAAAAACAAGAGGTGGTGCCTGAAGTTGCTGAGTATATTTCAAGGCAATTTGCTGTTTATAAGGAAATAACACTTGATTTTCATGACTCCATGGTTTCTGACTGACTGTCACATACAGGACAAACTTTTCGTCACATAGTTAATGGGGATATACTGTACTGATGGCAAATCTCAGTGAAATGGCATTACAGATTCTAGAGACTGCAAGTGTGGACCTTGACTAATGACAGACTGTAGAGTTTAAATTTGTGCTCTTATTTAAAATGTACACTGTAGACTGAGACAAGCAATGTAACTGTTAGATCCCACTTTAATTTCAGTGGATATGCTAAGGTGTAGTTCCTTGACAAATGTAATTCTCCATCTTTTCTCCATAAATTATAATGTGATCTCAAAGAGTCAAGCTATATCTTAATATATGGTATGGTTCTGGATAAACAAAAACTACATGAAAAATACAACAATGTATAGTTTCGCACTCACAGGTACATAAATAGCACGTGAGGGTTTGGTGGTGCTAATATACACACAAAGAGCGTCACGCATGTTTACGCATAAGTAAATAAACCGTGCACTGGGATAATCAGAGTACGTTTATGAGAAGAATAAAGTTGTCATGACACTTTTAATATCCCCAGCTCTCACTCTCAACCAAATAAAATAAACCATAAAAAACTAAATATCCTTGTGAACGACACATCTTGTGTTCCTGCTACGGTATCTGCAACACTATGAATGTGTCGCCTGTTGGCAACATGAACCCTCTGCCCTGCCGTGTTTTCTCATGAACTCACCCAGTTTAGGTCTTGAAATTAGGAAATAGTAGTAACTGTATTATACTAGGCCCCCAAAGCTCACTTTGACTCCTGTGTTAGAGAGAAAGGAGCATTATTTTATTAAGTGACACATTAGCCTGCTGAAACTGCAGCTGTGTGTTTTGAAAAGGTGAAATGATTTAATTTTTTACTTTCTCCAGATAAAAATGGCATGTATTGGATGAATTTGATGACGGTGGTTCTGCCAAGATTTAATTGCAGCTGCAGGCTTTTTTGCAAAACTTCCATCTGGTTTATTCTTTATTAAATAGAAACACTGAGCCAAAGAGCTGGGCTGTGTATGTATGAGGGAAAAGGCAAGAAGGCGGAATTAAGACTTCTTTGGTTGTTTTGTTTGGACAAAATTAAGAAAAGTGCACTGGTTAGTAATTAAATCAGAAAACACCCCTGGTCATAAAGTGGAAAAAAGGGGTTTATCATAATGACTTATGCAATGCAATGTCAATAAAGCTTGTGGGTGCTATTTCACTCAGTGCTACAGGGAATACTCATGGTGGACTTTCTCTTGTATCACATGAGCTTTTGTTTGTATTTTCAGTGACTGCAAAAAAAGTCCAAATCCAACACTACCTCTACTAATAAAAAGTTGAATAACTTTTAATATAACTTTTTATTACTGCCATAAAATAATTTTAAAATACAGGAAAAAGCAATGAATTGCTTTAAAACGACTTTCTAAAAAACTTCCTGGATAGATTTTAATGCTTCAGTCAGAGTGTGTGACCTAATATTTACAGCTGAACTTAGCATGCAATATCCAGCACAGACTATATAAAGCCCTGGTGCAGGACTAACAGCGGAAAGAGTCAGTAAGCTGCAGCCACCTGAAAGTGTAATCCTGTATTGAGTTGATCAGCTTGGTGCTATAAAGGCTCTCTCTTCCGAACCTGACCATGAGGCGGAGGAGGAGGTCATGACAATGGAAATCCTATTACACTGCTGACAGACACCCCGATATCATCCCCACAGGCACAAGGAAACAACCTGCCAATCAGTCAGCTGTCAACCAGGCAAAAATGTCCTCATCAATAGAGAATAATCACAGGAACTTGCTCTAAAGTCATACTGTAGGAGTCAATATAAAACTCCACTAGCCTGTCATTGGCCATAGATGGGGTTACATACACATTATGTCTGAACTGATTCACAGATAACTTCTTGTAATAAGCTGTGACTGATGATCACAGTAATATTGGTATTTTTCCCATTTAATGTTATTAAGTAGTCACCATGTGCAAGTTCAACACAATTTATTTATTTTTTTTTAAAAAGCTGCTGTGACAAAATGACTTGAATGACTCACATGATCTGGAAACTTTCTATAGCTCTCAGATGTTCATCCATGAACGAATGGTGGTCTATCCGTGAAGGATAAGAAGTGTCTGACTGACATCACCAGAGTGTGTTCAAAAATTACTGGTGTCCAGCTAAAGGGCCTCAGTTAAAGGACCGGGGGTTCAGAAAGCAGACTGTCCCACCCTGATCGTGTGCTTGGCGACGAGTTTGTAGCTTTGCCCTCAGGTCGGCGTTTTTTTTGTGCCCGTGTGGAAAATAAACTGTTACGCAAACTCCTTTGTTTTATCTACAATAAGGCTGCTAAATGCACAATAAACTGTAAATGAATGATAATATGATCAAGATGTTAAATGTAGTAGTGTTTCTTGTTGTTTGTTCTTCTATTAGTTATGTTGTTGCTATGGACAGGACTGACTGTAAAGTTAATTGCCCCCTGGGACTAATAAAGTAATCTGAATCTGAATGATCTATTTTAATCTGTGAAATCAATAGCTTTTAACTGTCTAAAGCCTTTAAATCAACATTGTGGGATGTTTTACTTGATTATTTGCATGGGAATATGCGCAAACACACAAATTGCGAGAAAACCATGATGGGAATACAACAATGACCTTTCTCATTCAGTCTGGTGTTATCTGTTCACTCAAACAGCTTGCATATGAGACATTCAAAGCGCAAAGTGCAATAAACAATGCATTAATGGGCGACTATCAAAACGTTCATCAAATGCAACTTGCACACGTTGCCCTTTGCTGAATGCAGTGGATCTCTTCATGCTGTTAGGTTCATCCACATCTTCTTGATGAGACAAACTGTATCTACTGACAAGCAAACGTGTCTTACCAGCAGCTGGAGCAGGAGTTTTCAGTCTCTCCCTCCGCGCCGTGGCCGTGCTGAGTCTGCCGACGGTTCCCAAAGCGACAAACTTACCGACTTGTGTAAGTGGTTTACCGCGATGGCTGCAGACAAGGACACACGCATTACCGGCCGTCCAGACAGCGAGGAAAATCGCAGCATCCACCGTCCTCCCCGCTGTGATCCTGGGGAGGGCGGGGCAGAGGAGGCCGCCCCCCTCTCAGCCTCTTGTGATAAACTCCGCCCACAGATTAGTGTCTCCACTACAGACCGGAGTTACGAGGAGACACAGACATGCTGGATGAGTTTGACATCCAGCAGCAAAAGTTTCTCAGACGACGAAAGAGGACAGAGAAAGGGAAAAAGGACTGAGAGAAATAATTTGTTCAGTGTAAAAATCTTCTCATGCGGATGTCCGAATTATTTGATTCATATGACTTAATATTACATTTAATTCATTCATTCTCTCTCTCTCAGTCTCTGTCTCTCTCCGTCCCTCTCTCTCTCTCTCTGTGTGTGTGTGTGTGTGTGTGTGTGTGTGTTACAGGAAGGGATTGGTTGAGTTACAATTCATGGTTGTGTTTGATGGTTGAGTTAATTCTCCAGGAAATTAATGACAGTTGATGAAAAAGCTTATATTCAAATCCTTTCTTTCAATAGTTTCCTTCAGTGCCTTCAATAGTCCAAAACTCAAAGTTATTAAAAATATCTTAATAATAAAAACAAAAAAACAAAAGCAGCAAATATAGCATCTCATCACATTTGAGAAGACAGAATCATAAAACGTTTTTGCATAAAAACAGATAAAATGATTATCAAATTCATGCCTGATTATTACTGACTAACTGATTCATACACTTACATTAATTCAGGTCAATTTGTATAAACATATTTTAGAAACACTTGATATGGTTGGTAATCTTTATCTGTGATGTAACAAGTGACTAAAGCTGTCAAATAACTGTAGCTTTGAAAAAGCTTCTATATTTCCCTCTGAGGTTGAGTGGCGTTTAAGTAAAAATAATAATGAAAAGATTCAAGGTTTGTACATGTAACTTGTGGTTGCAATAAAGTACAGTGCTCCACAGAGGCCTTATCTGTTAATTATAAAGAGTTGCCCTCAACTACGAAAACAGACTTAAAAATGTTGTCCTGTACACCAAAACACTGAGTCCCTGCTGTGTATATTTACATTGCATATCAAAATGTGCATCCTGTGGGATCTCTGCTAGAAAATATGTCACCTCAGGACAACACGTGGTCCACTTTGCTGCTACCTTGGTGACTTTTACCCATTCTACATATGAACAAATATTGTAAATCACTTAGTGTCCATGATAATGCTTTTTTCCTGCTAAAACACTGTTTAACCTTTCACTGCTTCCTCTTACCAGGGGCTGTAAACATAGTAAGATCTCCCGGCATTTGACATCCCTCTCTCCCACGATCTGTCCCCGACTCACTCGGGCTTATTTGTGTTTAATACGTGAGTTCATCTCTATCTAATCTGTTAAAATACTCAAGGGATCAATGAACAATTTTATGTAGATTTTAAACATATGACAGGAAAAAGTCATATTATACTTTTAGAGAAACAAAAAATAATCTGGAAGAAAAATACAGTTTGTTTGGATTTACAACAGAACATAACCTTTACCATTGTGTTTCTGTTCAAGAGACTGTATATCTTTTTTTGTTAAGAGCAAAAAGGTAGAAAAAGGGCATATTATGCCCTAAATTGGACCAAATGAGTAGAGATAAAGGATGTGTTGATGCGTGTATGGCACCTGCAATAAAACATGAGGTGACCATTAACTCTGTGTGGGAAAACACTAATTCTGTCTGCAGATTTACAAACGATAGACTTTAGAAAGTCATAAATTTTAGCTGTTGTAAATTCACAAAGGTGAAATTGTTTCAGATATTTTTTAAGGATCTTTTGGGATCTATCTCTGTATCCGATCATTGTATCCTGAGCCGAACTTCCTTTTGGTCATTGTGTTTACTTGGAAGCCACACCTACAGAGATCTAACAGACCAAGACACAAAAAAGATGTGGGTTGACAAAATGGAAATTCCTGGAAAGTAGGAATGATACAGACAACAGTGTGTGCTTGTAATGAAAATGCAAAGTATTTTCAAGATAAAAAAATGTGAGAACATTTGTAGGAAATTAAATGTCAAGTAAGCATTGTTCCAATATTATTTGTAATACTGTGTTGGTTTCTATCCAAAATCCAAGAAAATTAAGTGCCACTTAAGTATCAATCAAAAAAAATTCAAGTAGAAGTATAATATTGTAAAAAATTCAGGTAAAAAATGAGTACCTCAAGAGTGCACCTGAGAATATCACTTGAGTAAAAGTACTCAGTGACATTTAAAGCCAACAGAAACAAAATTGTGCTGGAAATGCTCTTTTATTGAGGGACATTCCTCCTGTCTGCATCATCTTAGTGATTTTTATTCAATTTGGTTTAAACATTTTATGTTTTTCAAAAGAACTCCACAAAAAACAACAACAGCATACTTATATGGACTATATTTAGACTAGCTTATGGATGAATATTCTCATTAATGTCTACAATAAATGTAGTTATAAGTAATCATAGAAAAGTTGAAGATGAGTTGAAGCAAGCATTTGGACGGAGTGAAGGTTGGCTTGTATCAAGAGTGGCTTGGGAAATCTATGCCCCCACCCCGTTTTAGCTCTACTTAGAAGCAATAATGTTATATAATATGGCCATCTGCTCTCACATTGATTTAAAAGTCCCATAATGCGACAAAGCTATGCTGAATGCCAGTGAATATTTGAACAAAGATGCATTTGATGAAACCCTTAGATGTAGATGAATTTCAAATTGCAGATTATAATTTTCTCCGTCAGTCATAATAAACGTTCTCGTGTTGGGGGAGTGCGTGCACGCGGTGGACGTGTACTGACAATTTGGTATGACAGCTTGCATGCTTTCACTTGCCCGCTGCACGAAAGGAAGACTGATGCACGACCTGCAGGCAGAGGTGAAGGGCTGAGGTCCATCTCTTCTCCTGCACATACAGCGTGTAATTTCGATGTGTGTCCATGTGGCATTTGTGTCTCAGTCACTGACTGTACATCTGAAATAAGTTGGCTTTAGCGACAAACGAATGATCACGACTATGTAGTGACATCTAGCGTCGCTTTGGGGAGCTAGTTTGCAGAGTAATTGAAACGGACTTTGTCACATGTATCAAAACTCAGGACAGAATACGTTATTGTAAGAGTCGCCATTACTAATAAGCTACAATGTGATGTTGACTAAAAAAAAAGGGAGAGAAAAAGAAAACGAATAAAAGAAAGAAAAAAGACAGAAAGAAAGAAGGAAAGAAAGAAAGACAAACAATAATTGAGTCTAATCTTTTACAGTCGTTACATATGTTTTCTGAATTTGTCTTAGGTGGAGTTATCAATATTCTAGGTAGGAGAAAGTAGGCAATGGGATGCCAATGAAAGGGATTTATCAGACAAAACAAACAAAAACATATATTAACTCGTCTCTCAATATGTTAACCAGCTATATGGGAATCAAATTCTGTTTTTACTGCACGTCTAACTGCCTCATAACTGCGAAAACTGTAAAAAGTTATCTTATAGATGACTCAACACAATGATAAAAAACTTTACAAGAGGATAAGTATTTTTATTGCATATTTGGTTGCACAGAGGAGTAGCCATACACACATGTATTATTTCCATAAACAGAAATACTTCCCTGTAGAAGGCTTAGGTTAGTTTCATTTTCCCAGGTTGACTTTTTAACTTTTGCAGTTGCAACGACCTAAATTCGTGGTGCGGTTCATTAGTTTGATCTGATCTGCTACTTTCTGTGCATGTAGCCTGGGATTGGCTGTGCGTTACAAGCCCCGCCCCTAACATGTACGCGCCCTGGCGATGAACGGCAATGACCACCACCTTCATTAGCCAGTTTGGCTGGAAATTGTGATAAAATGCATTATATAGATACATGACAAGTTCAAAAATGTTAATCACAATTTACTTGTTAGATGCAGCCCGATAAACCCTTAATAAAAGGAAAAAACAACATCAGTCGACACACCCCAACTCCACGCCTACTGAGTATTTCATTGGCTAGTGATGGCCGTCGGGGAATTTACAACGCATTTCATTGGTTGTTGTGGACAGCAATCACGTCTAATCGGCACATGATTGGGTAAGCTCTTAGAAGGAAGTCAAGTGTCAAAACGTTTCGGGGATAAGCTCGGAGTTGACAAAAGCGATCTGTCTCAGTTGAAACATTCTGGACACAGTTCTTTTTTTTTTAAATTTCCAATTTGTGTCTTGGCTGGAGCACGCTGGCAAGGATTACGTTATCCGGCTGCAAACCAAACCCCCGTGCTGAGCGAAGGACTTGGTCTCTCCGTGTACATTAACGTACCACCACCGCACGGCAGAGAGGAAAGTGGGACTTTATTGTTCAAGGCTAGCTAGCTAGCTTTGCCAAGCGGCTTGTTTTTGTGTGTGTAGCAAGGACCGCAGACTATATGGCTGCGACTTACGAGCCAATATATGGACTTTCAGAAGACGAGGTAAGCTTTAATTTTCTAGAACCTTTATTATGTTGTAAATAAGGTTCTAAAATTATGTGGTTTTAATAGTGATTTCAGCCTTAGATTTCGTTAGCTAAGTGAACGCCAGCGTTAGCTGATAGTCAGGCTAATAACCCCTCAGCCACGGTAACATTCCATAGTAATGTTCAGGCAGCTGTCAAATTCCTGCCCCCCCTGCCTGCTCGTCCATCAGTTTACTTACCGTAATATTAGCTCCTACTGCCCTACTTCGCCTTCAGGGTATTGAAATTAAACCGTTCATTTCGATCGGGCAAGCTATTAGCCTGACCATATCCTCTACTTAAATTAATGTATGAACGACTTGTAGCTTGACTAGTGCGCTAACTCAAAGTGCGTTAATGGAGACCAAGTGGAGGGAGGAGAACTTGATCAATTTCTTGGGTGAAGGCGAGATGGTGTCCCCTCTCTGTCATACTTGAACACTTCCTCTTGTCTGAAATCAAAAGTGTTTAATGGTGAGCTGACCACTAAACGAGTTTGAAGACTGAAGCTGAGGCATGAACGTCTTGCACAGTCAATTGAGGTCGATATTTACCTTAGTGGTGAACTCTGTGTCGTCTTTGACATTCATATATATATCAGTAATATAGTGCAAAGCAATGATATATTGCAGACGTTGTTTTACATGGCAACACGATCGTCACGAGTCACTGAGTGACAAAGTAATTTGCGAACCGAGCAGCTGTCATATCATGCCAACTACCTACTAGGCATTACTAATGAAGTCATAAATAATAAGTCGGGGGATTATTTGAATGATCTGGAGGGATGACTAAAAATAATTCATTTATGTTTTCAAAGTTCTGAGATTTAAGTAGGGGCGTGACTCTGATTGTTGAGTTTGTCACTTGCTTTCATCAGTAGACTAGACGGTCTCATTTTGGCCGAGATTCAGGAGAGTTGAGCTGAACGATCTGCAATAATATCAAATATCACGATATTTTTGAAATACCTCAATTACTTCGATCTCGATATTGCGACAGTGTTATAGTCACGATTGTTATTGCTTTCAGAAATATTACTACAATTACATTTTTGATAAATAATCATCGGAAATGTAGACATAATGACTAAGTGCGAAAGGCAAATGCTAAAACAGTCTCCTTATCTCAGAAAATTACATCACTTTACTGTAATGCAGCCTTCAACATCAGGAAAGGATTTTAAAACACTTCCATACTATGATATAACAGTATTCCAAATCTAGGGCATCTAGTCTCATATCAAGATATAACTGTAATATTGATATGTTGCCCAGCCCAACAGGAAAGGTTTGCATGTGACTTTTTATATGTCAGTTTAGAGGACATATTTCCTGGCAGATACTATACAGCAGATCACTTAAAATAGGATAAATAAATCTTTTAACTGTGAAATGTGAATTTTTGAAATTTAATATTTTTTCTCATATTAGAGCATGTAATAATAAACTTTCCTTCCTACATGGGCTGTGGACAATCTAACTCAGCCAGTGTTTGTGTTTTCTTGAGGAGGTTACCCATTTCACTTTTCATAGCTCTTTATGCTCTGTCAGTTATTATGGGAGGATGGGGGGGCATGCTTGTAACATTAAATTTCACACGCTGCAACACAAGGGACTCTGGATTGGTGGGCTAGTTTTTGGTTAATTGTCACCCTGCTACAGACATTAAATTCCATCATGTAACCTCACCAAAAAAAAGGATTAAAGATTATTGTAAGTCTGCATTCCATGAGACATTTCCCATGACCAAAAGCTAAATTGTCAAGAATCCTATATTTTCTAAACAAGACTATGGTCTAAGGTGATAACTTTGTGTGCCTGGGCTTCCTCCTGCACTACACTATTTGCTTCATTCTTCAGCACTTGTCAAATATAAATGAACAGGAAGCAGAGTGTCAGTGGTTTTACTCTAGACCCAGTTTTCAAGTTACAGTGAAGCAGAGGATGTGATGCTATAAGCCAAACATATAAGGTGGTTTAACTGTACCTACAGTTTCTTATACAACAACTAATGTAATGGTCATAAAACATAGAGATAAGCTCTCCTCAACATCTTTAAGATTGATGAGCTAACATGTCAATAAGTCTTCACATTTTGTATTATTTTATTGCTTTATATATGTCTTTTCTCTGCAAGATTTTTGTATCAGCTCTTGTAGCTCAGCTTATGCAAAATGCCAGGTTCTAAATGTTTGTGTCACTCATGACTGAAAGCTTTTCAAATCCAACTCACTGAATTTTTAGGTCAGGGGTATTGACATAAAAAAGGCAGGTTAGTATTGAAGCCAGCAGCTTGAAATGTTTGAAGTGGCTTCAATATAACGCTATGAGATATTTCTTCCGCAATTGATTAAATGTTTTGATCCATCATCTCTTTCTTCTGCAGCATGAAACGAGAGTGCTGCGGGTTAAGGTCGTTGCAGGAATTGATCTGGCGAAGAAGGACATCATCGGAGCCAGGTGAGCAATATAGGATTTTCTGCACATCTGAAGATGCTGTTTTCATCAGCTGTTTCTTAGTTGTCACAGTGTCATGCCACTTTCATGTCTTTGCTATGAGTTTTCTGTACAGGCCTCGTTATTGCACATGCAGTGAACTGCACCTCTCATATCATACGTGGACTGTCATTTTTATGGCTGTTCTGTAACATACAGCATTTAAGCAAGAGATTTCAGTCAACAGTAATGGTTTGTCACAGATGATTATATGAGAACAGCAAAACATTTAGATCAAGCACAGAACCTAAAGACTTTGAAAGACACTGAATATAGCGTCTTGATGTTTGACTTAGAAGGGCTCCTTGGATTTGCCCTTTAAAATAAGAAAGCACAGTGTGCTTTCACTAAGTTCTTTTTACCAAGACCTTGAACTCCAAGTGTTAATAAATGATTATCTACCTGCCTTGCCTGTCCTTTTCTTAACCCTCCTCTATTACAGTTTTTCCAGATAAAAGCTTTTGACTTATAATTATATAAATACCACCCACTTTCCTCCTTTTATGTAGAAAGACACAAATCTAAACCTTAACCTTCTGAGGGGTCTATGAATTATTATGTTCCTCAGTGGGCCTTTTTGTCTTGTGCTGTTTGACCTCTTTTCCCCATGTGTGATTTGTGATGAAGTGGAAGTCAATGTTATCACAACTTTTATGTGACGTTGCATAACATCCCTCTGTGGAGCTGTATTTGAAGTCTGTCTTTAGGTATTTTTTCGCATGACTAAATGATGTAACTAATATTTTAATTGCATACCTTTTTGCACCTGCAAAGCTAGAACACTGATCAATTCATAATACACAGAGTGACCGTTGACCACTGCTAGATTGTCATTTTATTAATGTGCGAACCGGGAGTTCTTCTGAACCTCCTCCTTCTTAGACCAAACCAACTACATAATATTGTAAGTCTTGGGCATGACTCTAAGGTTAATGCCTGTTTTTATTTTTAATGGGTTTACATGAAATAAACAATCCTATTCTGGTCTTGTAGCTGTAGTCGTTGTTTACTGTGTTACATGGTGTGCAGGCATACACTGTTGCAGCACAGAGTAGCAAGAGTCATATTTCTCTTTTAATCTGATAAGCATAAGGAGAGTTAACAGAGTGGAGCAAAAGTTGAGGGATTTTATGCCAAAGCAAAAATACCTACTTGGCAGTATTTCAGATGTAAAACCCATGCTAGTAAGGCCATTCATAATGTTTTGATAAGCGAGTTGTTGCAGCCTGTCGCCTGCAGCTCATCATCTAACAGCTTGCTGTGGCCACTGGTTCCTGTTTTCTTAGTCCTTAAAATATTTTAAGCTGATTTGCTTGGAAAAATGCCAAAAATGCGCGTTGTTGTGGTTTAAAGACACGTTTTGATGAACAATAACAGTAAGGGCTAAACTTATTTACCTTTTCCTTTGACTGCTTCATAACACAAGTCGACTCATGTACCAGTTCATGTTTTTAATATGAAGCTGCAGCAGTAGGAAATGGGCAGTTTAAATTAACAGCACTCTACAAATTATATGTGGTGTCATTGGTAACACCGGTGTTGTCCAAGGTTTATTAACCGGTGAGAAAATTTCCTCACCACAGCTTCCCTTACTCATTCATGTATTTGCTTTAGTCAGAATGACCAGTCGTCCTTTCTGCAGCAGATTTAGTATTACCTTCAGATAGTCAGGTGTAGCTTGTCAAAACTCTGATTATATCTATGTATTTGTACAGAAATATGTAATGCAAATACAGTAGTGCTTCCGTAAGTCCATCCTGGAAAATGCTTGAAACAGTCTGCCTCACTAAAGATTGCATATTGTCTTCCTTAACTGTAAACTCATCATCAGTAACTTCTGCTGGTAAACAAGAAGCCTATGAAGTGCAATAATAGTCTACATGATAAAACCCTCATTTGAAGCAAGGCTTTCCTAATGCATTCAGAGAAAAATTATATCATCCCAAGTACAATAAGAGTGGAAAACTGTAAAATGTATGTTTGTAATGCACTTGGTATTTTTCTATAAGTAAAGCTTTTGTATATGAGCTATGAGAAAGCCAACATTGTCAGAGAAAGAGCCTGGCATGTTTAGCACTGTGAATGCTGCTCACATGCCAGAGTGCATGTGTTCGCATCCTGATGCCCTGCTGGCAGGACAGCTCAGTCTGGCTCAGGAGAAATCTGAACTGTAATGAAGAAACACTGAATGAGGTCTCGATGTGTGGCTAGCTACCACGGGAGACAGTGCTGACTTGGCAGTCTGTCACCTCATAAGATGCTCAAACAGTGCTGGCTTGTCCTTTTCTTCTTTCTGCTTCAAACCTGTTCCTGGTGTTGCTATATTCTGCAACAAAGCCCCTTTTTTTCTATTATGTACCGCACTGTTATTTTGCACTAAATGAAACACCCCTAGGTTTCGTTTTTGTTGTCCTTGGGAGGTGTCTGTAGAGACTCGAGGAACTTGCACAAAGTCAAACAAGTAGACTGAACTACAGTCTGAATCCAGCAACCCAGGCCAGCCTTTTATTTTCTGGTGTTGACCTGAAGTAGCCTGTGTCCCTCAGCTGGAAGTTTGTTGATAGAGGGAAGGAGACAAGAAGGGGTCTCATTGCAATCTAGATACAGTAGGCCCATTGTTTTTGTTTAGTCACAGTACATCACAGAACCACACAAACACACAATTAAAGGCTGTAGGGTTCCTGGATACGTTAATTAGCAATCAGGCAGCAGCAGTTTTGCTTGGGGTATGTTCGTGGCGCATTTTTTCAGATATTTCCCGTCGCTTCTGCCTTTTTCCTTTGCTCCCTCTCAGCTACTTCCGTGAAATCAATGTAAGGCAGCGCTCCAACTGGCAGGCCAAATTTAATATTTGGTACATCCATACTGAAATTAGACCTGTGCTTATGTCAATTTTGGATGTCAAAAAACAAACAAACAACAAAAAACAACAGCAAAAAAACATGGAAACTGATAAAAACACATCAGTAGATGTTTTCAAAGTATGGTTTAGATAGTTTTTTTTTTTTTTTTACATTTTGTGTTAACTCTTGCCACTGCAATCAAAATGTCATTTACTTCATAGAAAATGCAACATTTAAGACTTGCATCTCAGCCTGAGCCATGAAAAACAACAACGTTAACTTCCTTAGTGTCATCTAAAAAGATAAAATGCTCTGTACCACAGCTAGATATTGTGTTTGTGTGAGGAATCAGATGATGTGCTTGCATTGTTCGCATAGCCGGCAGCTTGCTGTTTCACATTTGAGAAACACACTGTCTGTTACATTATGTGCATATATAATGAGAGAAGTTTTTCAAGGACACACAGAAGTTGAGCAGGAAAGGACTGAGAATTTAAGCTGTTCTCTAAATGCTGACCTCTCTTAAGTAGGTACTGGATTGGATTATAGAGTATTCATTTCAGATTTTGCTTCATTGGCCAAGTAT
>JAPZDZ010000011.1:15312227-15322660 GCA_029783805.1 Acanthurus tennentii
ATGCTGACCTCTCTTAAGTAGGTACTGGATTGGATTATAGAGTATTCATTTCAGATTTTGCTTCATTGGCCAAGTATGTGTACATGTACAAGGATTTTGACTCTGCTTGTTGATCACAATATAGGATGTTGTGAAATTTTTAAAGCTTGTTATTAAAAACGATTATTCCACAAATCAAAAAGGCAGATTGATTGATTCCAAACCATCTTTATTTAAAGCCCTAGTCAAAAACCAGGGACTATATTGGAATCTGTATTTGGTTATCTCTTTTGGATATGAAAATACATGAAATGCTCTGTGGAAAGCATACATGACCTGTTTTGTTATCCAATGTGCTGGAATCAAACCTCACACACGGTGTTTAGATCTCAACAGGAATAAGACAGGTGAAACGGCAAGACATACCTTTAGAGTTCTCTTTTTCTTGGCTCTTCTGAGGCTCTTGAGCACCGTCTTTCATCTCTTTTCTCTTAACTGTTTGGAACAGTCTCTGTAGTGAAAGGGTTATTTAAAGCTGTGACAGGGTCAATGAAGGCAAGTGCAATGTAGAATCATATGTTTGAATCCCTCTGCCCCATCTGTGTTTTTGTTGACAGTGCCACTTCTCTTAATACTAGCTGCTGTATGTAATTCATCCAATTCTGAGGAAAAGTTGTGAGGCAGGGTAAAATGTTAATAAAAGCAGAAACTAATCATTTGCAAACAAACCTCTGGGATCGTCCAAACAGGTTTTCTCAGCATTCCAACTATTTCATTTGTTGCCTTTGTCCCAGCTTGTTTTAAAATTGCTGCTGGCACTAAATTCAGAATAAGCATATATTTACAAAAATCATGAAGTTGATGAGGTGCCCATCTCCTCTCTTTGTATCAGCCCATCTGTTCTCTTTGTGCTGTTTTCAATTTAGAATATTTAAAAAAGAATAGCAGTTTCTCCCCTTCTGTTTTATTTGTTTTACAGAGCATCCCATAAGGTTATGCTTAGAAAATAATACTGACCACAGATAATGTGTTATAATAAAACACATTATCAAGTAGCAAATCACATCACAGACATCACGTCTTGATTTTCCTGAAATCAGTTTTGTTTTCAAGATTTGGTTTAAGGCAAATAGTTTCTTGTAGGAATGTGCTGAGTTACTGATTAGAAAATGCCCACTGTCCCCACACTCACTGACCAATGAGAGGATGTTGTTCAAAGGGAGATTTGGAAAGGTTATAGCTCGACATTGCACCTTGGGTTTTCCGCTGCTACTGAGGACAGTCGGGTAATTGGTCTTCCTGGTGAACAGAGCAGCTCTTCCTTCTTTATCCAGAATTTGCTGGAGATTTCTATCCTGTCAGCACCTTCAAATAAACCATTTTGCTTTTTTTAAATAGCATAGTCACACCCTGCTTACTATTTGTGCTGCTCACCTCAAAATGTTGGGCAGTTTCTATTTTTATCACACCACCGTCAATAAGACATTATAGCCTTATCTCCCAATACCCAAATGTAAGCAGTATTTATCTACTGGTGGCAAACTCAGGTTTCAGGCCTGGAAATAAGCAGTGCTATGGACACAGTTAATATGATCTTAGATTTAAAAAAGGACTAACTAAGGTTATGATTACTAGGTAGGGAACACTGTTACTTCCTGCTGTACACTGTGGGAATCCCTAATTTCCCTTAAAGGGGACCTATTATAAAAATTTCTAACTCTATATTTTTTATCTGAAGACTCCACTTCAGTAGCTTTGTCTTATTAACATTGAAAAAAAATCTCTTTTTATTTCAATTGGAAAAAAATCTAGATTTTTATAAAGAAATATACATTTTCTGTCAGAAGTGGCATCTGTATGTATTTGAATGTTATTTGGCAGTATGTGTTGGGAGCAAACTTGTACCTGTGAAAGTGCAAGAGCTGTTACAAAGTAAGAAAGGCTCGAGATCACTTTTTCTCCACTAATGATTTTTTATTCCTGTTTTGTTTCTGCAGTGATCCTTACGTCAAACTGTCTCTCTATGTTGCGGATGAAAACAGAGAGCTTGCCTTAGTCCAAACAAAAACCATTAAAAAGGTAGGTCTTTAAGAAAAAGTGACTGTGATACATGTGTCTGTTGCTTACTGTTGCTTTGTTCTGTTCTCTTCTGTTCAGACCTTTGGCTGATACTTTTCAGGCCCAATGAGCTCTAACGTCTTTCTGTCCTATTAAATTGGCCACTCCTGCTGAAGTCATCTCCTTTAACACCTGCATCACACATTTATTGTACAGCCTCTTAAATGTGGCCTTGTTCACTCCGCTTTTAAGTCACAGATTTGAAATCACCAGATCCTTATAAGCCCACCCTAAACATTATCACCACTTTTCCTTCAATTCAAGGCAATTATATTATCATGAGAGATGGAAACCACAGGAAGTTACCAGAAGGCAGTGCTTCCTTTCCTGCTTAACAGAGTGTAGAGGAAGTTTGGGGAAGCTTCCCCCAGTGGCCTATTTTGGGGAGGAAATCAATTTTCAGCAGGGGGAGCTATTACTTCTGTATAAACTCCATTCAGAGAATATCTTAATGTCAGAGTGGGCTATGATTTTTGAATCACATATCCATTTTCAAAGCTCACATTGTGGAAATGCTCTTGCCTGCGTGATTTAAAATGTCTTTAAAAGTCTTTATTCTCAACATGTGATGCATGTTACTCTACATTGTGTGTTATACCTCGGGCAGGATTTGTGGAAATACATATGCAGAGATATGAATCTAATGCACTGTCATGTAGACTGACTCTGCAAGCCATATCATGTGTCTTTGTAAATTTCTGCCGTTACTGGTCAGTAAAGTTAGCCTCATGAAACTGCCCGCCAACCCTCTGCTGGAGTCAGGCAGCTCAGGCCTCCACGCAGGCAGACATATGCTGCCAGTGGCCATGGTTGCCTTATTGGATATAAATAGCCGACAATGCACTGCTATGTGGAGCAGAAAAAAAAGCATCCCTGCTTGACTCTTGTATGGGCTCTATGTGTCTTTAAGTGGGACACCTTTGATGGCATCTTTGTTGTTGAAGCTAAGAATTTGGCCCATGGCAAGCTGGCATAAAACATGATGGCAAATATGAAAAAAATAGAGCCAGTCTGAGACTAACATTAGTAACTATTAGTAACTAAGTTATCCTTTACCTTTATCAAATGTTGATATTTTGCATGTAAATCGGTGAATTTTCATTTTTTCAATCAGAGTCAGAGTGCAGTGGGTTCATTTGTAATGCTATGTCAGTGGGTGTTTTAACAGAAGTGTTATTTTATCACTGCTGTAAAGTGTTGTAAAATGTTTATTAATCAGAGTGACTTGTGAAATTAAGGCTTCATTGACATTCTGGTGTTTAAGTCATTTCAATCACAGAAGGAATTTTAATGAGATGTGTCACATAGTTCTCTGTCCATTAAAATATCTAATTTGTTGGGCGAGAGGAGAGTCTGTGTGTCCACATACTGAGCTAACTCATCCAGAAAGTAGGTGAAAAATCCTCACGGCTGTTAATCTAGGCACTAATGCCAATCACCGGGACATGTTAAAGCTACAAACTTCGTCTAACAGTATAAGAGGATCACTGACGCACGAGATTGAGCCTAATTTCTCACTTGGCCTCTCTTTCTCACTACGAGTTGGATTGGTTTCATACATCTGCTCTGTTTTTCTGTGTAAATCTAAGATGGTGCTAACTATGCTTTAATATACAGTTGTATTTATTATTAATCTAACCACGCCTGTGCTTTGTGTTTCAGACCCTCAATCCCAAATGGAATGAGGAATTCTACTTCAGAGTGAGTTCATTATATGTCTGATTCCCTTCCTTTCTTGTGTCCTCCACCAAGAGACTCTGTTATTGCTCTTGTTTACCCTGGAGTGTTAGTGTTGGAGTTGTTAATCTTTTGTTGCAGTTTAACTGAGAGCTAAGTCCCACCTCCTCTATCACTGTAATCAAACAGACCATATTAGACTTTGAAAGCTTAGCCACATATATGATTATTCCCAACCAGCTATTTATAAAGAAATTATAGTTCAATCCTATGTTATAATGATTAGGTTGACTATCTTCTAGCCACAGTAGTTATAAACTATTTTAATGCACAAACAGGCAGGTTATTGTTACAAAGTGTTTGGTTGCTTGCATATCTGCATTTCATGACATACATAACCACTGGATGACTGCTGTGATATCGGCCCTGTTATTTTGTCCGCCACCACAGGTGTGTCCGCAGAATCACAGGCTACTCTTTGAAGTGTTTGACGAAAACAGATTGGTAAGATTCATATTTCATAACCTCTGACCCTTCACTCCCTCTGTTGCATGAAACATATTATTTGGCTGTCATATCTGTCAGTAGTTTATTTTTATAGTTCCACCCACAGTGGTCGTCATGCCTCTTTGAATTTACATGTTATTTGTCTCCACTTTACACTATTTTGACATTGGTGATGTACTTTCCAGAGGCATTTTCTTTTATGGTTTTGTCTCAGTTATAAAAAAAACATTAATGTACCACAAAATAAAGTGTGATGATTATAAAATTGATATTGCCGCACACTTTTCAGAGTTATTTTCCAGTAATGGTTCTGCTTTCATTTCACAACAGGGATCATCTAGCTGGAATGTGTTTTATTGACTTTATCAGCACCCCCATGTCTTCATATTCTTCTTCTCCTTGTGAACTCGCTGACATGTTGCTAGATTTGATTCGACAAGATTTCAAACTCTAAGTTCATTCAGATGAACTTGAACAAAAGAAATGCTTTGCAGTACACATGGAAGAAGACAAGTGAAAAGAGGTATTTTAAGGGCTGTTAAGCCATTAGTTTCATTGCTCTGCTTTCAGGCTGTAGTCAACTAACAATTACTACATTCCTGTAATGTCAAATTTCTCAGATTCCCCCCACAGACGAGAACACAAGCTTCCTTGACTTAAGCCTGTTGTAGGCCCTCAGTTGCCATGACAACTAGGATAAGTGTCGCACAATGTCAAGAGTTGCAGCAGTTAAAAACAGCACAAGTAGGTTTTAATCATCAATGCACTAATTACAGTTATGCATAACCTTCACCTTGAAGAGCCATCTTTGGAGGAGACTGGCCAGTGAAATGGCTGTTGACAGAAGGAAGACATTGTTCTGTGGAAGAAGTGAAAGACTTCCCTGAAAGGGACGTAGCCCTGGGGGGATATTTGTTTCTAATGACTTCTCAGTAACTCTGGGGTCTATTTCTTGTGCTTAATGTTTTATAAAACAAACAGCGGATGCAGCCAAGCATAGTATTGATGGTCTTGGCTGTATTAAGACACATTCCGTCGTGGCCCCTCAGATTCAGTGCGACTGCATTTCTGTACCGATATGGGAAGTTGAAAGATTTGTGCTTGCAGGGTGTCTTTTTGTATCACCGCCTTTTGTACTTTTCCTGATTGTTGAGTAAGGATATCTTTACACTTAATGATTAAACCTCTGTTTAATGTACTGATATCATTAGTGCATACATCGGTGTGTGTTTTGTTTGCATGGTCTATGCGCCCTAAAGGGCAGCTCGTATTTTTTTCCATCAGTACAGTAGGAGCTCTCATTTTGCTGTATAGAGGAGGATGACACTAGAAAGCGCCTCACAGGCAGGCTTAAGCCCAGTCCTCTCCTTATATGTATGAGAAGGTGCTTTTCTGTCTATCTCTAGATGCATGCCAAGGCAGCTCCTCCACCACTGGTTAAGATTTCTTTGAAGCAGCTGCTCATTCTCTTGCTTTTAGTAATTTTTTGCTTTATTTGTCAGAAAAGATGAAAAGATTGGCATAAAATTGTGCAATAACACTATGAGAGATTGTAGTGTACGTAGGTGTACTAAATGTCAACTGATTAAGTTACTACAAAATATAGCAGAACTATTCAAGAGGCTGTAGAATGTAAAGAAAGAATAGGACTACAATACAGTGTAGTGCTTTGTTTGAAGCAGGCATGTTATGTCATTTGGCAAGCTGGGCTTGCTGCCATTGGACCACACATTGGCATTTTGTTTCTTTTGTACAGAACATTCTCCATAACATTTCACACACACATTTATTGACTGTGCCTAACACTGTAGGCAGTGTGTCATCACTAAGTGTAACCGGCTGCCAAGCCACGATTTTGTTTTTTCTCCGCAGTCTTTTCCTCTTGGCAGTTTCTCTACCTCCAGTAAATATCTCCTGTCTCCTTGATGCCCTCTTGTCCACAATGGAGAACCTTTTTCTCCTATTTTCCTTTTTCCCTTCGTGGTGCACCATTAGTGGCTTGGCTGTCAACTTGTTTTCAGCTTGCTTTTTTGAAACAGAGAAAGTGGTGCATTGAGAGCTAAACCATAGGTCGGACCAGTCATAGAGGCTGGATTGGCTTTTTGGACAGTTCTAAAAGAACGGATTATCATAAAAGACTGTCAGTTCTGTGCACAGGGGTGGACAGCACCCCCACCAACTTTGGCCTCAAGGCGAAGTCGCCCAAACCTCCATTTCTCTCATGCTGATCCTCTTGTGAATCATTTTTCTGCCTAGCAGCATAAAGAATGCTCTCATGAATGAACAGTATGTTGTGAAAACTTCTCTCCCTGTTTTAATTTTTATTAAAGCCAAGTAGTACATCACAAGTGCTGTAGAATCATAATTTGTGCTCTAATTTCAGCAAGGCAGACTGGGATCACAGCTGAGTTGTATGTTGGGCGTTTTTTTTGGATGCAAACAGAGTGGCCTATAAAACCACCAGACAGTCAAATGTTTGGCTCTGTTAGGGAGGCAGCGTAGTCTATTCCGTTTGAAGAAGACTTGGATGTCTTTCCCCAGAGACGACTGAGCTGTTTGCCTTATCAAAGTTGCAATCTGTCAGATATTTTGCTTTCCACTCTGCAGCTGCTTTTTTTCTGGTCCATTTTTAGCAACAACTTCCTTACACTTCTTTTATCGTGTTTCCAAGCTGCAGGAAGTGACAGTGCTCAATTAGTCCTGCAGATATATTGATAAATTTTAACAAATTTGTGGAGCACATTTATCATACATTATTTGTTGTGACCAGTGTACTTGGTCAAAAAGAATGTAGATGTTATTTTGTGTTGGTATAAAAACAGATTTACGAATCTGTCATTCGTTTTCTCTTGCTCTCTCCCTTTCCCTCCCGGGAGGAAATGCAGTATCAGATCAGTAACTAGAGAACGGGTGATTTTTTTGGCCCTCAGCCATTACATCAATAAAGAGACAGTGTAGAGATTCAGAGGTCATATTTAATAGTAATCTTTTAAGATATTAAACACTATTAGCAGGAATCTGAGTTATATTTAGATACTCATATCAGTTTTAGGTAAAGGAGTGAAGTGTTAAATAATGTTAGCATTTAGAGGTAATTATTGGGGTTAAAAGCTACCAAACTAGCAGGATGTTTTGGTGGGACCAGTTGGCAGTTGAGGGCAACATGAGGTTGTAACATGAGGCGGTGGGACCATTTGTAATCACATGACTGACAGGCAACCCACTGTCACCTCGGAAACCAGGAGTGCTGGCCGCTCTTATCCAATCATGTCAGGAATGCTGGCCGTCACTAGGCTCAGGCTATTTCTGCTGTCTGTCGCTAGTGCTTGGTAGCACTAAGAGTCTGGCATACGGGGATCCTTCCTCTTTTTTTCCCCCTCACCCTTCCTCTCTTTAGCCTCCACTCTGCCATTCCTTTGAGTGCGTAGTGTAAAGTTGTCAGCTCTTTTACAGTGGCAGCCTAGTTTTTGTGGTGTGACTCTGTTCCTCCATACTGTTGCTTGTGGGAAGGAAAGTTGTGGAAGAGAATCTGAGAGGGTGGGAGGGGGGGGTTAGAGAGAGAGAGTGTAAGAAAAAAAAGGGGGATCAGTCATCCGTCCAGCTAAAGGAGAGAAGTGGGCGAGACGGGAGCAAGAGGAGAGAACCAAACAGCCAGACAGAGTGAGAGGGAACAGGAGCTGTGGGAGGTGAAGGGAAAATGGCACAACGTCTGCGTTTGTACTTTGGCTCAGGTCGCAGTAACACAGCCCCCGAGATACTGGAGGGAGACTCCGAGGAGCAGCAAGAAGACAATGACGTGGTCACGCTGCTTAGCATGCAGCCTTCACCGTTATCGAGAGATTCTCAGGAGCTAGCTGCGCAGCATGACCCACCAAGAGCTCTTGGTTCGCGGTCGGAGCCTTCACTTAAACGCAGCTCTTCCATGTTCATCCCTCAGCTTGCCACCTACGGTGAGCCGAGGCCCACCAAGAGCTCCTCCATGCACATTTCCCTCCAGCGCTCAAATGGATCAAGTAATGGAGATTCCCGTGGTCATCTGGATGATGTCCCACCACCCTGTTATACTCCTCCAGGACCTGCGCCTGCCTATAGCAAACCACAGATCGGAGTGGACGTTCCACAACATTCACCTCCTCCATACTCCAGCACAGAGTCTTTAAACTCACAAAGTTTTCTGACAGAGCCGGACTTGCCCAAACGCAGGGTCTTTAGTATTGGTTCCAATGGTTATACTGTGTACAACAGAGGCCAGCCAGGTATCAGTGTTGGTGGTATTTGTATCCAGAGAAACTCTCCTGATGGTTCTGACATCCAGCATTTCAGAATCCTTCCTTATGGTGGTACTGGCTGGTCTGTCCAGCAGCCGAGCTTGGACCAGTGCTCTGTTGTTAATGGTGGAACACAGAGACTAGTGTTTCAGCTCCAGCAAAATCAGAACCAGGATCAGAGCCAAGGCAGGCAACAGGCTGCTGCATCCCAGGAAGAATGCGCAGATGTTGACTTTTCCTGCTCAGGAGGTACCCGCATGGTGCGTTACCCCAGAATTCGACTGGGGAGAAGTTCACCTCATCAGAGGCTTTTGCTTGAGAATCAACACCAGAAAACAAGTGCAGATAGCCAAGATACAGAAGAGATCCAAACAGATGTGGAGACACAAAGAATGGAAGCAAGAAACAGATCTAATGGCTGTACTTTCAAAATCAGTGGGGAAGCTTCCAGAAGGCAGCCTCATTTCAAGATATATTTTACCCCAGGTGGAGATCAGGATGTGACCCTTGGTAATGATTCATCAAGGAATAATCCCAAGGTAAATTATTGTAATACTTAAATATGACTGTTTGACATTTTAATGCGGGCAGCAGGGCTTTCATTTTTAATGCCGGAGAAATTCATTTGAAAACGAATTGTAAACACTGACAACACATAATGGATAGGTCGTCTCGCTTATTTGACATCTATTTAAATATATGATATTTTGTATGTGGAGTAGAAGAGGGGCTGACAGTTACGCCATGGATATGATAAATGAGATCCAGGATGAAGTTTAAACTCACTTGCCTTTTAACTAAAGTGTCTTACATTTAATTTGCGTGGTTGTTAGTGCTTTAGTCATTTTACTCGCTGGTCCCAGACTAGATGAGGAGAGATCCGTATGGTGCAGGAAGAGGGTGGTGACATTCTGGGAAGTGAAAAGCACAGACATGGTTGCTGAGCTAAATCACACACACTGGCTTTCTTTCACTTCACAACCACAGGCATTTCAAATTTTACACACAGAGGCCGATTTAGTCATGAAAGGAAAACAGGAACGGATAATTTCTCTCCATGCACTTGTTGCCTTCTGTTTCACAGAAATGTGACACTTAGGTTTGGTAATACCCTTAACTGCAGCCAGTGCTCTTTGAGAGTTGGCTGTTTCTATCTTTAGGCTGTTTCGAGCGTGGTTGTTGATTTTGAGAGCGGGCAGGCGGCATGTCTCCTTTGGCTCTAGGCTGGTATGGATCGGTATCCTCGCAGCTGCTCCATGAGTGATTAAGAACTAAGACGTCATTATGACCCAAATGCTAGTGAAGAAGACTAACAAGCTTTCAGAAAGCCTGAAGTCATTTTTTAATGTTCCCATATCTTTGCCTGTCATAGCCATAAAAGCTAAACAGATCAAAAGGTTGAACTTTTATAATAAGTGTGCCATATTACCCAAGTTGTCAAGAACAAGCTTCTCATCCAATCAGTTTAGACAGTAAGCTTTTCAGAAGCAACATATTCTGTACCTCCATAAGAATTTCAAAAATAAACTGAACTCTTGTAGTTGCATTTGTAAAAAAAACCCAATTTATAGTAGATACTCAAATTATGGGCCTGTCATTGACTATGTAAGGATTACCCCCAGTAGTTTCTCATAGAGGGTTTGCTGCCAGGAGTCTGCAGGGATTGTCTTCTACAGAAAGATAAACATTGTGCACATCCCTAGCTTTTTCAGTGTAAACAACCTGGACATTTGTGGTTCCCAGCATTGTCTGTATATGTCTATTTACGATCTTTTGTCGCAGTATGTATGTGTATGAGTCTCGACCGTAATTCTTAACACATAATTCTGCTTACTTATTCCATGACTCAAGACCACCATGCTGCATCAATGAATCAAACTGTGC
>JAPZDZ010000011.1:15345570-15369737 GCA_029783805.1 Acanthurus tennentii
TGTTAAGCAAAGTCGATGTAGTAAAAGAACCATGCTATATGTTTGAAGCAGTGGAAAAACTCTGGTGCACTCATATTTTTGGTTGTCCACAGAGTGGAGCAGAGGGGCAGAGCTGCTGTATTTTATCCTTGTGGGACTTGTTAAAGTTTCCTCTCACTTTGATTAACTTTTCCTCTCATTCAAAAAGCCATCCTGGAGCAAACATTTCCCACATACAGTACATGTTAAGATAATTAATGTGTCGTATGTTTTGTTCCTTTTCTTGGCACCACCATTGATAGATGACGGCTTCAGGCAGTGGGGCAAAGGTTACAGAAAATCAGCTAAAACGGTGCTAAGAAAGAAAAGGAAATAAAAATGAAGCCTTACTCTAACTGAATTTGCTTGATTCAGTAATTATTTAGTCAGTATGATTAATATTTAATGTCTTCATAATTAAACCCCATGGCAAAGTTCAGCAGAATTTTTTTCACTTGCAGGTGGGCAGGTGGATCAGTAATCTACTTGCCTTAAGGTAATTTGCTGCCAAAGTGACCTGGGATGACTCTCTCTCTCTCTCTCTGTGCTCTTGTCTCTTCAGGGACAACTACACACTCCAAATCAATCCCAACTCTGGCCTGTGCAACGAGGATCACCTCTCATATTTCAAGTTCATCGGACGTGTTGCAGGAATGGCTGTGTTTCATGGAAAACTGCTGGATGGTGAGCTGCCTGATGCAGAATCACGCCTTTGAATTTACAAATTCCCCTTTTGTTCTTATTATGTAGGTTTTTAGTTATGTGTGAGAGCACTTGAGCATTATTTTTTTTGTTTTTTTTTTATAAACTTTTCCTCACACACACTGTTACAGCATTGTGTTGTTTTATGCTCTCATAGGATTTTTCATCCGACCCTTCTACAAGATGATGCTGGGAAAACAGATCTCCCTTAAAGACATGGAGTCTGTGGTAAGTACCGCCTTATTAACTATTAATACAAAAATATTTTTGCAATTGTAGGAAACAGTCTCTGACACTGTAAAATATCCCGAAACATGCATTTAGTGCTTTAAATTTAGAGCAGTCAAAACCGTCCATAGGGCTCGTTGTTTGTTTGAAAAAGCCAGTGAATGACATAATTATCATTGTGTCTAATTCTGCCCTGGGTTGTATCTCTGCAGGACAGTGAATACTACAACTCTCTTAAATGGATTCTTGAAAACGATCCCACAGAGTTGGACCTGAGGTTTTGTATTGATGAGGACAACTTCGGACAGGTGCTTAGTGTTCATATATTCACTGTTTTGACGTTGTTACTGTGTTAAAATTCAGTTTTTATTGCAGCAAAGTGATGCAGTTTGTCAAGGCCTTTATTTTTGTTGTTTGTTTTGTTGCTTCTCAGACGTACCAGGTGGACCTGAAGCCAAGCGGCTCGGACATGGTGGTCACCAATGAGAACAAAAAGGAATACATAGAGTGAGCACATTATCAGTATTTTGCCACTTAATTAATCTTTTGGGAGTTTTTTATGAATGATTTAAAGTTTTTACAATGAACACATAAATCAAATACTGTCTTCAAACATGTGTTTGTAATCATATCTCACTAATCTCTCTCTGACAGCCTGGTCATCCAGTGGAGGTTCGTCAATCGGGTCCAGAAGCAGATGAATGCCTTTTTAGAGGTATTTATGTGCTATAATACAGCTGCCACATGGGGGCAGTATGACCACAGACTTTGTGTTGGCCTGTTAGAGGCCCTCAGTTTTAAAATTTACCTCTTTATCTAAACCTTAATCTCCTCCTTGACTTGAAGCTGATAAAACTAAATTATTTCTGACTTTATTAGCAGGATGTTCTGTGTTTTTGATGCTTGATTTGAACTTTTATCATAACAGCTTTTTAATTCCCTTTTTGTTTATTTTCAGGGCTTCACTGAGCTCATTCTTATAGATCTTATCAAGATATTTGATGAAAACGAACTGGAGGTATGGGTATTCTTTATTTTAAACCCTTTTCTCAAATGAACTTTCCTGAGATGAATGATGGCAGTGGTGGTAAATGTTTTCTTTCTCTTGTGCCTCACTCTCTGCCTCTGTGTAGCTGCTCATGTGTGGTCTGGGTGACGTCGACGTCAACGACTGGAGGCAACACACTGTTTACAAAAACGGCTACTGTCCCAACCATCCTGTTATCCAGTGGTTCTGGAAGGTATGCAACGTCTGTGAGCCATCCACACACAGACGCCTAAATACATGCCACAAAACATGGGAAAACAACCACATGTTGCCAGACATTAGTCGTGACAACTGGATATTTCAAATGAACATTAGTTCCAGTCATCTTTCCCTCCATCCAGCCTGTTTTGGGTTTGCTGGCCTCGCTTTTGAAGATCAAAGTCTGTTTGGAAGAACAGGCTTGTTTGCTCTGATGAAAGAGCCTAAAGTAGTTCCTGCCCTGGTTATCATCTGTCTTCACTTGAGCTTTAACACACAGCCACACAGGCAAATACAATCAGACAGCAAACAACACACACGGGGCATAATTTTGTGTGTGTATACATGGTAACACACACACACACAGACATCAGTATCATATCATCTGAGTAAGTGAAGCTCAAACAGCTTCTGTCAGTGTGCTATCTCCTTTTTTTCTTACACATGCACACAAAGGCTGGATCACAAAACTGTGCAAAGCTGAATAATTTTATCTCCTTCTCTGTGTTATAGTTTTGTAAATGTGAAAGTATGTGTGTATTATCTGAACCCTTCAATAAATGTATCACAGGAAAGTATGTGTCACTTTGCCTCGTCAGGTTGTCCTGTTGATGGATGCTGAAAAGAGGATCCGACTCCTCCAGTTTGTTACTGGAACGTCACGAGTGCCCATGAATGGCTTTGCAGAGCTTTATGGTACGTGACATCACCAAATGACTTTGGGGTTCTTCTTTATTTTAAAACCATATATCCTGTGCTGAAACTGCAGGTCCTCAGCTTTATGTAACGGTGACACAAAAATAGTTTTCTGAGAAAAGATGAGTCAACATTTGCAGTTTGAAGAATTGAAATAACATCACAAAAGAGAGATAAGGGGCAGATGAGGAATGACTAGATGTGTCAGATTCTGTGATGTATAAGTTTTGATCCAAATGTATAAAGACTATATGTTGTAACTGTTTTATTTAAGCTTTATTATGTCGCATCAGTGTGAGCACAGAGAAATTTTATGTATAAACAGTAGAATCATTCATACTGCCTTGATTAAATGAGTTTAAAAGTAAAATACCCCAAAATTTAGTGATTAAAAAATGCATTAATTACTCCAATTATATGTTTCCTTCTCTTTCTTCAGCAGGACTTGAATTTGAATATTTACCAAGAGGCTCATTTTGTGGTTTAATGGGGGGTATTTTTGCATCATGAATGTGTGTCATCATCACAATTATCCCCTTTTTGTGCCAGGTTCTAATGGACCTCAGCTGTTCACAATCGAGCAATGGGGAACACCAGATAAGTTGCCAAGAGCTCACACATGGTATGTCACTACAAAAACACAAACACCCACACACACACACAAGAAAACTAAGGCTCTACAGTCATGGTAGCAGTTAGCAGCTAAAGTTGTGTTTAGTCACATCAGTGTTTTGTACCAAATGCTAACCTCAGCATGCTAACATGCTCATAATAATCATGATAACATGCTGATGCTATGCAAACTTTAGCATGCTCATCATCTTTTTTTAGCAAGTTAGCATGCTAACGTTTGCTGCTTGGCACTGAACACAAAGTACTGTACACTTAAGCTGATGGGAATGTCATTAGTTTTACAGACATTTGGGCAAAAGAAAAGCGACTGAGCAAGTTAAAAGTGTGACCTGCTGCAGTCGGGGGACCATAAAAGTTTCCAGAATTAATCTCGAAGGGAACGTGAATGTCTTTACCAAATTAATGGAAATCCATCCAATAGCTGCTAAAATATTTCACTTAAAAACAGAAAGATGAAACTCTCCAGAGGAAAAGTCAGGGGGTCACTTAAATTAGTTAGGTAGATCATTGGGGAACCACAAAAAATTGAACTATATTTTGTGCTGATCTAACAAATCAATGTGGAGAGATTTCACAAATTAAGTGAAAACTTTGATGGCTTGTGGTGTAATAGAAGAGGACAGGTATTCACTGAAGTACTGAAGAGTCATTTTATGGGGGCTATGAGTGTCTGCAAGAGATTTCATTGCAATTAATAGAGTTGTTATTGATATTTGAATCTGGACTAAAGGGGATCGATCACCTTACATTACTGTGCTGTAGTCATGCTGCTTGCAAGGCTTAAAGTGCTCTGGGGGTTTACATATACTGTAATTAAGTACTTTGAAGTTGTAACTATGTTTTTTTAAAACCAAACCATGTGTACATTTTTCTTAATTTGCCAATCAAACATTTTTCTCCCCCAGCTTCAACCGCTTGGATCTGCCTACTTACGACTCGTTTGAGGACCTGAGAGAGAAACTCCTCATGGCTGTGGAGAACGCACAGGGTTTCGAGGGCGTGGATTAAACTAGCAGCCTCTGAACGCATCCAACCAACCAACGGATTTTTGAGAAAAAAAAAAGAGAAACAAAACACAAAGCCACAGGGATGTCAAACCAGCTGCTGTAGCAGTTCTGTGCGAGCATGTTGTACTGTAATGCCTGACCGTGAGCCACCTCCACAGCACGGTGGTTTGAGACTGTACAGCGATTTGTTGAGCCAATATGCCTACATCTTTATATCTTTCCAATGCAGGTAGGTCACTCCTTAAAGGTGCTGGGGAAAGAACGGGAGAGTCGCAACGTCGAATGCTGAAATCTATTACCCACAGGCATGAGCGATAAATGACAAGAGCTGGCTCCCCCCCTCCCCGATCCGCCGTTTCTTTCCCCTCTACCCTCGTCCTGTGAAAATCTACAGTGCTGGAAAACACTAATGCATTTCAATAGCTCCTTTATGTATACTATAGCACAGTATTCGAGCACCTTTCAGTGGAAAGGGTCTTAGCATGGCCTTAATCTGGCTCTTACGTGCACTATTTCTCTAAGAACCTGCAATGGCACTATGATCACAACTCTCTCAAATCCTTAGACCAACACCAGATTACCTTAGGAATGCTAGCCAATCACATTTCAGGAAATTGGCCACACCCCTCCGTAGAGCCTTGTCTTTATGTTGTGTGATCAGAAATCGCCACTGCAGCCTTTTGTAGAATAATGTTTCTTCTTAAGTTGTTTTTTAGCCACTGGTAAGGATTCAAGAATGGGGGATGAAATAATCCCCAAAGATGATTTTTATAGTTTTTGTCATCATTGAACAGATTTTTTTTTTTTTTTCTTAATCATTGGTAAAATTCTTGCAGGAAAATACTCTCAACGTATTTGTACTGATGAACAATGTTGTTTACTATTTTGACAATTCTATATGACATGGTGTGTGAAGTGTAAATCTGGCTAGTCTGGGACATAATTAATCCATATCATTTGTTATGGTGATAGCAAATGTGTTAAATAAAATGTTTTTTATTGTAGTGCTATGAAAGCAGCATGAAACTGTATCTTGTGTTTGCTTTGACTACATGGTAGTAATTTGGACGTGTAATCAGTCTTGAGGTCGAGAAGGGAAAACTAAAACTGGGGTAGTTTCTCTGAAATGTTTGCGTCATGATTATATTAATATTCTCATGCCTGTTGCTGTTCATAATGCTGTAAATTGTTCTTGGAAAAAAAAACATTTTAAGTTCTTTCATGATATATAAATATATGTATGAACTACATTTAACAGAAGTATTACTGATCAACAACACTAAAATGAAGCTGTGTGTGTGCGCGGGTGTTTGAGAGAAAAGCTGTGATTGCCACTGAATATAAAGCAGCACGTTTCTTACAAAGAAAAAGATGTTTTTTTTTCTTTTTTATGTTTTTGTCTCTCCTTTTTCTAACACCATTGAACCTAAAGGGCACTTTATAGATCACTCTGAGGTCATGTCACCTATTGTATGTCTTTTGTCATTAACTTGAATGTGATTCTTCTTTTTATTTTCCATTCGGAGCACTTAACTGGTGCAATATAAATAGTCTGTAAATCTGGGCTGCTGCTAAAGTAGAAAAAAAAAGTTGACAGAAGTGAAGCAGAGGCTTCACTTCTTTTAGTATTCTACATTTCCTCTCTTCTTTTCTCTACGTTTTCCTCCCTTGTGTTTCCTCCCTTCCTGTGATCTCACCCCTCAAACTGTCAGTAAAGATTAGTCCTCTTTTTAGAGGGTTTTCTTTTTCTAATGAATGATGGGAAATATCAGTTTTGTTAAGGACTCCACCACTCTCTACAACTCTTTGTGGTTCATTTAACTTCAGTCAATAAAAAGAAACTTCTCAAAATGTGTTTGAGTGATTTATGACTCTAATGATTAATAAGAATATGTGATAGAGATGAAAGTAGGTTGTTTACTATTTACTGTCTTATATAAGCATACATTTTTAGAAAAGATCACTCAGAATATCAAGACACTAAGTGAATCATCAAACTTTCAACTTTTTTTTAATTTAAATGTTGAAATAACCTTAACCACTAATTACTCTTTGTAACTGGTTGAAAATAAATATTTTAGCTTAGGTGGTGCATTCAAGTACAATTTTTAGATCACTCGTTCTCTCTCAGTGAGTCCATTGTTGTATGCTTTTATATCACTGCATTTCAGAATAAGATGTACTTTTCAGGCCATTAGTCACTAGATTTTTTTTTTGCTTAAATAAAAATCTATTAACATGAGCATCTTGTAAATTAGGATGCAACTGGACCAACAGAAAGATTCTGAAAATAACTAGCTTTACACAGAGCAGCTTTATTATCAAAATACTGTCTTAAAAAGTCCTGCAGAATAAGTTGATTTTATGCAGAAAACCTGCAGGAAAAGTTCTGCTGCTGCTGCTGAGCAGATTGTTGTAATTCATCCACATAATAAATGGATTCCTGATGTCCAACCAACCTTGACACAGTTCTCTTAAATCCAAATACTTGTAGATAAAATCAGATGTCTTGAGAAAATAGTGAGATTTGCAACTATCCCTGTCTTTGTGTGTGTGTGCGTGCACGTGTGTTTGCACGTGTGCGTATTTGTGTGTGTGTTGGGGCACGTGGTATGGTGAAGGGACCTTAGTTCATTCACACAATCACAATCTAGGAGTTATCAGCGCCAAGGACAAGCAAATAAAAGCTACCCTGCCAGTCAGAGGACATTTTATCAAGCCCCGCTGCCCTCAATCTGATCACAAACAAACCAAGAGCCAATAATTCTTTAGACCCACCCTCTAAAACATTTCAACTGCTCAAAAAATGTCACAAAGTGCAAATGAGAACAAATCCTTACTCTTAAAGAATTAATGATAAGCAAGCACAGACACATTTCTATGGGTTTCTGTCTAAGAGAAGACAGTTTTCCATTCAGTTTGTTTCTCACAGGGTTGTTTCTGTCTTACGTCACATCATTGACCTTAATGAAACCCTGATGGGATGTTAGAGCAATAAACTCAATCAAAAGTGGATAATAGTTAACTGAACACATTGAACATTCTTGCAAAGTTTTCAACTCTGATGTTCCTCCTTTGCAGAGCCTCATGTTGGTAAACCTGTAAAATATGTGATTGTTAAAGGCTACTCATTCATAACACACATATTTGAAAAAAGGAATCTCATGAGTTCTATTACAACATTTTACAATCACTGTGGCAAATTTTTTATCAACAGAGTTTTCATTAGAAAAACACACTATAAACAAAAAACACAAAATGCTGTTGTATTGTGCAAATTTCAAACTAAATCACATGCTCTGGTGTTGTAGGATTGCAGGCGCTTCACACTAGCGAGTTTATTAACAGTTTATTAACAGTTCATTAACTTAAAATGTCCTCTTTTTTTAAATTTGTAAAAGAGCCAGTAATGTACAAACACAACATTGTGAGGCTCCAATAAACTTAACACGTTGTGCATTACTGAATTTAATACTTATGCTTTTATTTTGTTTACTACTGTTCATGAGATTTGGCAGCTACAGTAGGAGTAGAGCCTCAAAGAAGAGAGTTTTTCATATTGAACTTCTTGTTAAAATTGTGCCAAATCAACGCATAAAAAGCAATAATCTATTTCCCTTTCACTGAGTACTCAAAAGTTAAAATCTCTTTTAACAGTTTCAGGAGCCTTAGAGAATTAATGAGGAGCTCAGATTAACTGGATGAAGCTTGGAGTAAAACTGCTTCTCCTTCCCATTGAGAGCAGCCAGCTGTGTTGATGTTCACAGGATGAAAACTGAGCAAAGTGACAAGGCGACAGATTCTGTTGCATTATCTGCCCGAGGTGCAAGTTTTAATCTGAAACTGATCCTTAGTGAAACTATTCTGTGATGTGGGCCTCTTGAGTGGCAGAGCCAGCAGTGAGTATATAACTTATGGTTTAAAAACATCATATAAATGAGGTTTACTTGACTTTTGGACTTGTTTTGACTGTTGTTGTTGATCACTGCTACCAAACTGAATATCTTATATCCAAATTTTCCAGTTTGTTCTGCTCTCATTACCTTTGTGTGTAATATTCAGCTCATGGTGAGTTTCAGTGAGTCACTGGTAGTAAAGTAATGTTGCCTCACTGGGGCAGCTTTTTGGTCTCCCGCTCCTCCACCCCTCAACCTCTACTTCTGGTCAGGGTCGATCAATACTTCCCCTGTAGCTTATCACTAATGTGGAACTGGCTGTTTGTCCAAACCCTGCTCCGTCTACATAAAGACTTGGACAGAACGGCATCAAAACCAAATGCACCACCTATCACCTCATGATCATGCAGCTCCGGATGCACAACTGGACTTTTAACTGTTTGGAAAGACTCTGAGGCAAAGATCGCTGGTGCAAGAGGGGAGAAGCAGAGTGAAGGCAGCTGAAGAGAGAAAAAAGAATATGAATCAATGTGGAAAAAGGATCCACCAAAGTAACATGAGGTGAGTTTGTTATCCCACAACAATGTCTGAATGCTTTAATACTGTTTTTATTTCATTATTCTTTTTGTAAAGTTGTGAAATGGCAAGTTTAACAGGTGGAAAAAACCCTTTGTGACATTTTAGCTTAGAAATATAACAAATTGTAGCTGCAGGCAAAAACAATTATTGAATCTAATGTGGAATCCATACAATCTGAATCAACTCAACTCATCTTTTCACCACATTTAAGAAAACTATGCAAAAGTCTTTTAGAGAAAACAGGGGGTAGCACAGGTGTTCATTTACTATGTGGCTCTCTCACACACTCTCCTATTCACACACGTTATGCACACAGCTGCAGTCTTCCCTGCAATCAGCAGAAAAAGACATGTTTGGACTTTGGACACTTTGGATAAGCCTTGTGTGTTTGCTCAGCATTATTTTCCCTCTTTTCTGTGGTTTTCTGTGTTTTTCATTTTTGTATTTTTGGATATTTATGGGTTAAAAACATTAAAGTGCCACATAGAAAATCACAAATCATAGCTTAGTGTGATTTGAACCTGACTTTTTCACAGCCATACCAGGAAACACCACACACTAACACGATGTGTATGTTATCATTTGTGTCTCTCCATTGCCCTTTGATTCCACATGTCACCAAACTCTACTTCATTCCTGTTTTTCACCAGGTTTTCCATCCACCAGTTTGTTTTAACAACCTCTGAAACCATCTGAAACGTCTACAGTAAATTCTGTCCTCTAGAGCTGTGGAGTGTGACAATGGTGTTTGTGTCCTCTGTATCAAACGCCATTATCACACTAAATAGCTACAGTGTGAAAAGGACTTCAATATACACACCTGATTTCCTGGCTTGCCTGGTTGGGTTATTTCCCCTTTGCTATTTGTTTTGTTGCTGGATTCGATGTAACTTAATTTTCTCTTTTTGCAAATTTGTAATAGTTTCTTCATTCGTATTATTAAACCTAAAAACGTGACCCCATCTGGTGGTCGTGTCTTTAGTTTAGGACACATCACACTGTGCAGGAGGTTCAGAGATGAAAATAGATCTGCAGTGTGTTGATCCATTGTTCATGATCTTGAGTTTATGAATGTGACCCACTTAGTGTTACGTTTGAGGTGCTAATTTCCTGCCCAAGACCTTCACCTATATATATAGCTAAGAATAGAGGATCCATTTGTTTTCACACTGCTGCCAACTCTTTCAACTTGTTAAACTTGTGATGCTATATTTTATGATTGCACAATATCAATGCAAAAAACATGAATAAACACTGTTTGGGTTTTTTGCCTGTTGCTTAAGAGTGAAGTTTTGCACAAAAAACATTTCTCAGAATGAAATCAGTCACGTGTTCACATTTTATATTCATCCCCTGTCCTGTTTACAAAGACATACAGATGTTTGCATATGCACACTGACACAGTGCTCACTCAAACCTGCAGGTCAGAGGTCCCATCACAGGAAATGTGACTTGATTTAACTTCAAGAAAAAGAAATGAGACAGCATCTTAAACCAGCAACATCTCTTTAATAACAAAGATCTACACACTGACTGAGCTGCACCCTGAGAGCCATGTCAGCAATTTGGGTCAGGGATGCATGAGGCAGCAGAGAGAATAAGAAAGAGGCCTATAACATAGAGACCGTTTGAGCCTGAATCGTTAGCATGCTATTGAGGTCATTTGTATGCAAGTAGATTTGGCACTTAGTCTTTAGTTTACATGTATTTAACTTAGTTTGAAGTATAGATCCTTGAAATGATGCCAGACAATTTCAATCAATCTAACAAGCAGAATGTCCCCAAATAATTAAATGACAAATCAATAAATCTTCACATTGTTTCGTGAATACATTCAAAGGCTTACACAAAGTGAGGTTTTCTTGTACAAAATGAATCGGTAGCTTTACTAAATGAACAACAACATTGTAATTGGGACTTAATGCAACTTAGATAAACACTTTTGTTTTGCAAGCACACAAAAATTTCCCACTCATACTGTGTAACTGAACCCAAAATAATATGCATACATCCTCTATTTTCTACCTACTCGAAAGACATTTCCTCTAATCAATAAACAAGTTCATTAATTTAATGAACTAATAGTCTGAAAACATCATTGAAGTAGAAAAACAAAGAAAAACAACTTCTGTATTGATCTGTAAGGAAAAATCATTGCACCTCATCGATAAATCAATCTCTAAGACATCACAGTTCAACGCTGTCAACAAACTCATCATTCTCATGATCACTTTCAAGTGTTTGTTAAATTTGTCACAGTTTCTCCAGAAGTAAGAAGAGTCTGCCTCTAGATTAAAGTCATACAGCAAATCTTCATTGAAATAAAATCTCTATCTCGAATGTTCAACATGAGATGAAGGGAAAACACTCTTATGAAACAGCAGCCGCAGGTTGTGTAACAGTCGCTCCCTTCAGGGTCAAATACGACTGTCACGTACGCGATTGACCCAAAACTTTGGACAAATTTCTGATTCCAAAGCCAAAATCTGCAGGATGAGGTCAAACATGAATGAAGCAAGTCACCAAAAACCTTCACCATTTCAAAATCAATGAACCCGTAGTCCAAAATCTCCTCCTATTATGATTTGCCCTTCACTGTTGGCCCGAATGTTTTCTTCTTGGGTGCAGCAGAGGGTTGGGGTTTGGGTTTTGGAGCAGGTTTCTTAGCTTTGGGCTGCAGGGATTTGAGGCCCAGGATCTCACAGAATGTGTTGCACTGGTGCAAAGCTTTGAACTGATCAATGAAGGAGGTGGCACAGTTTCCTTTGAAGCCTTTATATCTGAAGAAACAAAGGATCAACACATCAGTTTGCATGTATTAACCATTAACGTGCATCTATTATCATTCTGATTGAAACACTCACCCTTTCTTACAGGTGGCTATTCCCACATCAGTTAGCCTCATCCCCACTCCTGAAAAACAAAACAATCAGTCTGATATTTGACATTTTGAACTTATTTACATATTTACACACATTTTAAAATGTTTTCCTAACCTTGCATATCAGTAACCAGCAGGTTGCCATCAGTCTTCTGGTAGACCCAATGCTGGAAGGCACAACATTTCTGTCCGGCCTCTGAGTCGCGTCTCAGCAGGTTGAGCTCTTTGCCATCCTTCACTGAATACTTGACAAAGTCACCAATCAGCTCCTCCTCAAGCGTGGCGTACGGGATGTCGTTGGATGGACGGTGAACCAGGTAGATGGGAATGATCCTAGTGGAGGTGTGAAAAGAATGACATTAATATAAATGACAATGAAGGCAAATGAGCTGCAGAGTTCTGCAAAGTTCACAGGGTTATTTTGTCCTGTGTGTTACTCACTCTGGGATCTCTCCGAAGGTGTCAACAGCCTGAGCTGCAGTCGTGTACGCCCTGATGTACTCTCTCGCTGTATTCTGTACTTGGCACTCCTACAGAGCAAAGAGACAGTTTCAACACACTGTAGAAGAAGATCTCTGCACATACTGACAATTAATGTACAGAAATCCAGCAATGCTTTATGGGCCGGTAATAAGAGTCAAGTCATAAAGGTCCTGGCATAGAATTGTTTGTGCTGTGTTTTTTTTAAAGTAATTTAAATTACTGGATGTTGGCACATTAAAACATAACCGGATTATTCCATGTTACGATAACAATAAGCATTTGGTGGGTATTTTCCCCTACAAACTGTATTTTTATGCCATGGTTGCAATTTTATTGGTGATTAAAAATGAAAAACATTGCATGAGAAATGTGATTTAAAAAAATTAGTAAATAAGCATGTGACTAAGCATGTTAGTGGGAATAAAACACTTTACCAAGCATCAAAAATTAATGTGATAACAGCGTTGTATTATTTTTGTACTTTTTTGTATTCTCCAGCATCATGTAATACTTGGTACAAGGAGAACTTTTATGTACATAATGTAACTATACTTCAAGCTGTGAGGCACAACATTGGAGTCCTGTGATGTTCTTACCTCTATAGCCAAGTTAAAGTTCTTCTGAACGAGCTCCTCGTTGTTCTTGGTCCCGTAGCTGACAGCGTTGTGTACTTTGAGCACACAGGAGTGTCCAGGCACTAACAGAGGTATCTGACCCGCTTGCAGCTTGGTCCGGAAAGCCCGGCGATGCATCCCCTCCCCAAAGTGGACCTTCTCAGTGATGATGCTGGCGGGCTGGTTCTCACCAAAGTATTGATCAGACAGGAAATCTTCTCTGAACATTAGCCTGGAGCAGTGGACATCCTCCTCTTCACTCCCCACCTCCACAGGGGCAGCTAGAAAAACAAGACATGCACAATGTGTTATCTTTTGTCCGTCAATATTTAGAATAAAATAAATTAAAAAAAAATATTTATTCTAAGATGAAAACTCACCTGTGGTGGCCTTTGGAGAAGGAGGGATGACAATTTCACTGAGCACTGTGAAAAAGTGGAAAATAAGAAATGCATTTGTTGTCACTTGTGCTAGGTGCACTTTTTCTAAACATGTTTCTTTTCTATCTCTGAGTAGTTAGAGTTAAGTCATGTTTTATACCTTCATATGTGAGCACATAGTCGAGGGAGACTGATCCATTCAAACTGGTGAGCCGACATTGGTACTTGCCCAAGTCTTTGTGAGAGGCATTGGTGACGATCAGTGACACTCTGCTCTCGTCCCCTGCACTTCAGAAAAGAGGTACAGTGTCACAAAATGCACCAAATCTGTCATTAAATGTAAAACACACACTGTGGCACTCATTAACAGAAATTATGAAAATTCAGGATCCTTTTTTTGTAAAAATATGTACTGTGGTTGCAGATATTCTGCCTTTTTTTTTGACAAGAAACAGCTTCTCTTCATGAAAAGGGTTCATATTGACCTGAGTATTACACAAGTGAAGTTATCTATGTGTTTATATGTAGAAAGCACAAGTTACACAATAGCAGCTATGGCTGCTGGGCAAAAATGGAAACAAAAATATAAAACCACATATCCCTGTAGTCAAAGTCTTGCACAACAGACTTTCCATCTTCTATCCTTTATGTTTTCTGATGTCTTCTATGTGTTTTCATGCAGTAGATCAAGGATTCCCAAACAGAGCACTTGTTTCGTACCGCAGAATGTAGATCCATTTTTTTTTGCAGCTGCCTTGTTGTTGAGTTAATAATGTGCAAAGAAGAGGGTAAAATATGAGAAAATACACTGTAAAACTCAAATAGCTAAAGCTAAGCTAAATACCTTCTCTTGATCTCAGCCAGCAGAGTGCTGTCTCTGCTCCAGGTGATGGTGTACTGGGAGAAGACGGCTGCAAACTGACACCACAGACACAGACTCTGGGGGTCTCCGCTCACTGCCTCGACCTGGATCGGCTTCACCACTTTGGGTTCTGCAGACAGTATCATATGCACTGACTATGCTAGGAGGAGCTGAGGATTGCATGGGCCTACAGCTGCAAAAACAACTCTTGTATTGCAAAAATTGGTTTCATTTTTATTTCTTACCTTCCTTAGGTGGGATTTTCTGTTTGACCACCTCACTGTACGCCTTCTTATGTGTTGTCCCGACATCCACCTTGAGCTCCTCCCCCTTTGAATGGATAGGAACATCTGGCTTTGGTAGTTTTGCCTCTAAAGCGCTGACAATCTTCCCAAATTTATTATCTGACAGGCGTCTTCTCTTAATAACTTCATCGCTTAAAGGACTGGTGAAGTTTTTTGTCTGGTGGTCTTTATGATCCGTATGATGCAGAGGTTGTTCTCCTTTAGAAGCTTTAGCTTCTGGCTGCTGGGATTTTTTCTCAGCACCATGTGACTGATCACTGTCCTTTTCAGCTTTAGCACCGAGCTTAGCCTCAATAATATCAATCCTTCCTTTTGCAGCCTTTGGTTTTGCTCCGTTCTCTACTTCAGCCAGTGGCTCCCCGACACTTTTCACTGCAGTTGCATTGTGAGCATGTTTCTTTTTCTTCTTACCATGTGGCTTGCTTGAAGCCTTCTCAGCTGCGACACCAGTCTCAATCATAAATTTAGCCTCCTTGTCTTCGGGTGTGGCTGAAGTATTCTGACCGGTGTGATTTTCTGCAGTAAGGGGATGAGTTTCTTGCTGTTTGCAGACCTGCTGGGCTGAAACATGGTGAGATAAATTCTCCTGTTTCTTGGAAGCCTGTGCACCATAATGATGACCTGCTGACTTGTCCTTTTTGGAGCGTGTTTTGCTCTCGGAGGTGGATTTGTGAGTTTTGTGAGGCATTTTTTCAGCTGTTTTCTGATTCAACTCAGCCTTCTCAGGTTTAACGGCTGTGGCGATGGGTTTGGCAGCTCTGGAGGCAAATGGGTCATTTAAATCTAAAGTGACGACAGCGATGCGGTTTTCCTCTGAGATGATAAAATTATCTGCAGGGACAAAAGCCAAGTTTGCCAAGCCAATTTCCTCAATTATTGTTTTTTTCTCAGTGAAGAAACACTCTGCAGAGTCCAAGACCAGCTGTTCCTGTGGTGCAGATTTCTCAGAAGAGTCTGTTGTATTTTCCTTTTTATCAATCAGCTCCTCATTTTCCTCCAAAGATGGTTTGTCAGTAATTCCATCTGAGGCTTGCTGGAGAACACAAGGTAATATGTGATCGCAACTGAGGTATCTGTTGTCATTGAGAGACTTGCTGGCGGAAGTTTGATCGCCTTTCAAACTGCTGCTTGTCTGACAGAGGAGGCTGGAGTCAATACCTAAAGGAGCTAAGGGCATAATAAACTTGGGACTTCCCCACTCCGGCTCTGGCCGACATGCTCCTTGGAAGTGTGATGATGAAGTTTCAGGCAACACGTGTGTGTGGACGTTTATATGCAGGCCAGGTTGTGTGTCCACACCTGGCACGTGTTGGTCTGTCAGAGAGTGTGTGGTGGGGAAACGAAGATCTGTTGACGATTTTGTTCCTTCACGATCAACCTCGACTGACCCAAAGCTGCTTTTAGCCTCCTGCTCAACCACCGAGTCCGGCCGCGGGACACTTTGCTCCTCTGTCACTTCACACAGTCCATCTGCAAAGGGCTAATAATGAAAATGGACATATATTAAGAAAAATGTGAGGTAAATTTTACATTTTTGCGCTGAAGATGTTCAAATTCTTACATTTGAGTGAGTAAAAATTAGTAAGACTGTTAGACCCCACTGAGACTGTGATATGATGATATTTCTGATGTGTGAATTTTAAATTTTTAGACGTTATTGTTCCAGAGACTGTTTTTTGTTGTTGTTCACAGCCAGTTTAATACAGAAACACAGCAGCGTGCAAATAAGACAATACACAGAGTCTCCATAAACACATTCATATATTCAAACACACTACAGTGTCAATGGTGCAATTTAGTCCATTCTGCTTTGGCGGAGGCAATCAAACTTTAGAGCACTGACAATGTAATCACATTGCTGACATTAATATCACTGGACAGCCTGTTCAGTACATACCTTTCTATAGAGCCACAATGCAGAGGTTTATGAAAGACCATGCTCCTATATCCAATCCCACAATCCATATGTCCTACATGCAACTGAAACCTACACTGTTGTTGTTATAGAGAGGAGCTTCAGCTATGCCCCGCTCACCTTAGCCAATGAAAAGCAATCACACAGACCTGCTGGCGTCCTGATACTGGGTTTTTAAAGCAGATGCAGTAGAAATGGGTGTGTTAAAGGGTGAGTACGAAAAGAGAGAGAGAGAGAGAGAAAGAGCAAGGGAGGGTCATGTTTCAGCCCTCAGCTGTGCTGTCCTCTCACCCCTCCGCCCTGACACGCCACGGATGCATGCTATTATCATTGAACTCTCGGCTATTATTAGATGCCATTTCTGTCCATCTGAAATTTTCCTCTCAGCCACTCCTGTTTCCTTCAGCACACACAGCTGTCAGTCTTTGAGATCGGAGCCAAAGGACTTATCCAATAATACAGAATCAAGCCTGGGTGACAGCCCCTGCATGCAGAATGAGTGGCGCCAATCCAGAGCAAGGTGACAATACTAGAGGGTATGATGTGTGGTGGCATATGTGGATTTCACTGTCAGGATACTCCACCTACCTCCTGACAGGCTATCAAAATTGTAGGTATGACAACACCGACAAGGGCAGGAGCGGGAATGTCTCTTAACGTTCTGGCCATGTTTCCAAAACGCGTGATTGATTTATCTGTTTGCCAACATGACCGATGTGAAGGTGATCATTGTTATTCTCTCCGTCGTAAAGAGGGAATCTTTCCACTGTGCTCTCTCTCTCTATCTCTTTGCCACAGACTTTAGAAAAACTGGTGTGGTTTGGCAGTGTGTGGACTGGCATAAGTGTGTATTTGCGTGTTTGGGACTGAGTACGAAAAATAAACATCCACTCATATTTCTTGCTTTCCACAAAAAACAGAGCACAGAGTTTCCACCCAGCAAACACTTTTCTAAATTCCAAATTGTAATAAATCTTAATTTTAACAGTATATGAGACAATAATGGGTATAAATCCATATCACAAATCATCTTACCTCCTTAATTATCAGTCCTGAAGGTGCAGCTTGTCCCTCCAGATCCGTATCCTCCACTATGTTCAGTATGATTGGCTCTTCTTCGTTGCCGATGAAAAAATCTGCCTCAAAGGACTCGACATATCTACTAAAGTGAGAAAAGTCCAGATCAGCAGATGAGGTAGATCCAGAGATTACATCTGCACTGTATCCTCCAGGAGAGGCCACCATAGTGATGGACGAACCCATGGATGAGCACTGGTCTGTGGGGCACAGAGAGACCTCAGCCTGGCTGCTCTGGATTTCCTCTGGCTTCCTCTCCTTCTGTGTGGAGGTTGTTGTATCACACAGGGGTTCAACGCTCTGGGGCCCCTCTTTGTCTCTAAACTCAGGTCCTGCAGCTTGGAGGCACAGAGACAGGCAGCTCTGCTCAGACAGAACGGAGCTCTTTGGGATGTTTTGCGCCTTTAGAGGGTGATCTTGGACGCCCATGGGTGGCTGTGATTGTGCCTGCACTGCTGCCTCTTGACCCTCTCCTTCTTTCTCTGTATCTATAAGACTGTTTACCTCTTCCAGTGCCTGTGTCAAAGCATCTATCTCAGCTCCCGTCTCTGCAAAGGCAGCTGTGAAGTCCTCGGATGGAGCCGAGATGATCGCAGACCAGTCTGAGAGTGCGCTTGCCCAGCTGTCCACTGAAGACCACCTCTCAACTGGTGGCCCCCAACCTCCAGTGTCATAGCCGGACCAGCCAATCGCTTCACTTCTATCAGGGTTGTAACCTGACACGTGCGTCTCTCCTGTAGGAAAAGGCAAGTCACCCGTGGCCACGAGCCCTCCTTGCGTCACAGAATGACCTGTCTTGTCCAAAACATCCCTTTCTTCTGCATCCTCACCTGCCAGATACTGGCATGCGTCCTGCCACAGTTCAGCGGGGCTGTCACTGCGATTAGGTTGGGGGGTTGAGTCGGTGACCTCCGCTTTCTCTTGTCTCGCATCATTTACTGACAGCAAACATGCCTCGTCGGCATCCACAGCAGGTGGTTTTAGCATCGTGTGCTGGCTCTCATCAGATTCGTAGTCCAGCATAACTCGCTCCTCACCAGAGCCGTGATGACATTGTGTCACTATAGGTTTTGGATCACACATTAGAGCGTGTAAATCACAATCAGGGTCTACTTTTTGACCTTCTGTTTGTGATAACTGCAGGTATTCAGGACATTTACTCTCCACTGGATCAACATTACGGCTCAGGACGAAGTCCCCTGTCTCACTTTCAAAGATATAAAGGTCTGACACAAGTGTTATATCTGTATCACTCTCTAAACTGTCTGACTGTGATAATGACCTTATTAGAGAGGTGGCGTGACTGTGGTCAGAGCTTAAGCTGTGGCTGGAGAGAGGCTCAGTGACCAGTGGCTCCATAAAACCTTCAGAGGTAGATGCCATGACCCTGAAAGGTTGAGCTGTGCTATTCTCATGCGTGAGAGAAAAGGAGGATTGTTGTTCTTTTACAGAAAAGTCAGAAAAAGATTCAGACAAAGGGGAGATAAGGTCATGAGAGAGGGGAGGTAAAAGAGGTAACACAGGTTCTGATGAGCCAAAATAGCTGCAAACCTTGATTTCATCGTCCTGTGGTGTTGGCTCAGGACACAGCACCAGACACCCTGACATATTATAGCTAGAATGCAGAGGTTTTAAACAGTCTGAGTCAGTACTTTTCTCTAGAGAAAGACTTTTGGATACATTTAATAAATCCTCAGTTGATTTGTCAGCAGAGTCTGAGAGATCTGACACAGTCTCTGTTCCTGCCTCATATGCAGGCTGTATATTTTCTGTGTGACTTTGAAGAAGAGAAATAGAGTGCAAATCCTGAGTTTGACTGTCTGTAAGAGCTGCTGGAGACCGTGTCTGGTCATCCGTGCAAAAAATTGACAGATCCATTGGGATTTTTAGTTGTGCCACTCTGGGATTTTGTCGGAAGTGAGACTCCGGCTGTCAAGCAGCAATATCAGGCCAAGTTTTGGCACAAATGGCATAAAGATATGTGCACACATTGCTTGTGCTTGGCTTCTGTGGCATCATTTCCTTCCCTGAGTCTCTGGATGATTAAGTTTTTAGATTCAGTACCTGCAATGTGAAGCATCATATTACTAGAGAATCATATCACAGCAAAAGTAGAAAAGCAGGTCAAATAATCTCAGATCTCTTGTGTGTATTTCCCTCCTACATGTGAAGTATTTTAAGCAAGACCCACTATCTCCCTCTAGCTGTTTATCTTGACTTCAGGAGATGCCTTTTTAAATGGATGGTTGCATCTATTTCCGAGGCTTTTAAAGGACACTTAACCTTGCCAACCTTATCAACGGGAAACCTTCCTGTTGTTGTTTCCTTGTGGCTGATAAAAATGTCTTGTGTGCTGTGGTTGTGTTGTAACCTGTTTGGACTACAATTTCAAATCTCAATCTCATATTCCAATTGTCTTGTTTTGAAAAAAAAAATCAGTGTGCCTTCGAATATTTTTTATATGTTTTGCCATCAGACGGTCTGTTTCTATAAGGTTCTCTATAGCCACCAGACTCCTTTGACAAAAGCAGCAATTTAATCTCTTAGAACATAGGAGTGGATGGTCTACCAAAGCCTTGATCAAATAGTTTATTATCTGAATGTTTGACTTAAGTTAATGCAAACCAACCACTTGTTTCACCCATTAACACATAAACTAACCAATCAGGGCAGCAGCGGACCAGCAACTCCCATGGTCTGCCTCATAAAATCACTGTTTTTATCAAGGGAGTCTGGTGGCTTCAAGAAAGCAGAGATGAATATAACAGCAGTAGTTCAATTCTTAGTTTCCAACATCAGTGCGACTGCTGCTTCTTGAAAGTGGGGGCATGTTGACTGCTATCTACTGTGGGTAATACACTGATTATACCTCATTTAAATCCACTTAAAAAAAAAACTACGGCTATCCCCCTATCTCAAAATTTGCCTGTATTGCCCCCTACCTGAGTGTGGAGACCCAGCACGTAGTGTTGAAATGGGAGGCTTCAAAATATGCACTCTGATATATAAGATTGCAGTAGAGGAACTGGTGGCATAGACACTGGAAAAATACCAGCTCATCTTAACCCATGACCTGCATTTGTCAGATTCCTGCTGCAGTGAAGGACACCTAGCTTCCCCGTCAACCTGAAATGTTTACTATAGAATATAGATCACAACTGGAAGGTCCATTGACAAACAACTCATATATAAACAAATAAAAAAAAAACCACGAAAAACCGCAACAAAATGCTAATTTCTAGCTAAATATCACTGAAAAATGTTTCATAAAGAAAGAAATGTTTTTATGCACAGTGTTTGTGTATGTTCTTGTACATTAGTTAAAAGCATCCTGTTTTGAATGATCATAACACTGTTTAAGATTACACATGCAGTGTGCTGACTCCAATTGGATTTGACTATCATGTGCCTAATAATAGTCCTTATATGAGGGTAGTAACCTACTTCGAGAGGCACTTTGAAGTTTTAAATTGAACCGAATTTAATCTTGCTGGTATGGTTGATGAGCACATTAGATAGGGCTTCTTCTGTACTGACATTAAAAAAAAACAATAAACATGTCAGCACATGTATGACTGAGAGCAAGAAAGTGTAATTTGATATAATTTTTACTGTCTGTGCCAAAATAGATCCATCCGTTGGTCACACAACACCCCAAGAGCCTGTTGCATCTTTAAAGCTTCTATACGAACAACTTATAGACTTGAGCTCAAATAAATCTGGGAACAGTTTTGAAAATAACAACAAAATCTTCCTCAAAATATGAGATTTCCATACTGATGGCTGCAAATAAGCAGCCTGCAAACTACAGTAATATTAACCAAAAGTCATTATACTTGTAATTCAGTATTAGGGATTATTCTGATGCTTCACAAAGTGTAATATATATCATTCAGTATAGCAGTGTGTGTGTGTGTGTGTGTGTTAGCCTATCAGCAGTGTGTAACAGCTGAAGCAGTGTGTTTGTAATTGACAACAAATATCACTCTCAGAGAAAGACACAAACAAATGTCTGAGCAGTTACCAAACAGCTAAATCTCACTTGATAAAAGTAGCATTAAAAACAGCTCTAATTGCCCGTCAAGGGGATTTTCAGACATGCATGTTGTACGTACCTTTTCATAGCCGTGTAGTTGAGGTTTTAGACCTATGATGTAGGACTTCAGTATGAGCTCAGGCAGAGCCGACGCTCTTGGGGTTTGAGTCTATTTTTAGCTGTTGTTCCCCGCAAGTACAAAGTCAGTTACCTGATATTGTGGACATGTGCCGATCTTGAACATTTAACACGGGATATCTATATTTACAAGCTGTTTCAGTGATGGCCTACTTTACGGACTGATTAAGACTTGGAGATGTTATAGAAATCAAAGGAAGTTTTTTGATTTTACCAGTAAAAATAAATAATAAGACATTTAAATAATACTTAAGGTTTAGATAATAATTTTGCCACAACTTGACACAGAGTTAGGCCTAGACAATGAAATAAATGAATCAAACATATTAGTATTCTGGATGTTATTGTGGGCTTATAGAAACTAGGTTTTTTAATTATAATTTTGTGTAAAAAATGTCAGACTTAGCTCTTGTCCAGTAATGTTTAGTGTGCACTAAAACTAAAAAAACACTCTCATGTCTGTTGGTTTGTTGCAAGGCTGCAGTCAAGGGATGGTTGGTTTAGCTTAGCATAAAGTCTGAAAGCAGGAAAACAGCTAGCCTGTTTCTGCTTGAGAAGAAAACATCTGCCAATGTTGAGTACTCAACTGTAGGAAGTCATGAAATAGCGAGATATGATGTGTAAATTTATGAGATTTAGAAATTTGTATAGGTGGACAGAGCTACAACTAGCTGTTTTTCCCTGTTTCCAGTCTAAATGCTAAGCTAAGCTAATCATCTGCTAGCTGCAACCACATGTTGAACAGACAGATATAAAGGGTGGCATCAATCTTTTTGTCTAACTCTTTCAAAATAAAGCAAAAGAGCACAATTTGCAAAATGTTGACATATGTCAGAGCACAAACTTGACTCTAAACCTTGAAAGATAGGAGGCTGTTCAGGTGTCCATGGTGGCTGACATAATAAATGAGCGACAGTTACTGTAGGAACCTTTTGTATAAAACTTTATGTCTTGGACAATCTGTTTAATTATCTAAGGGAGTCAGCTGCTATAAAGCTCCTGTACATGAGACATCACACCATTTTTTTATGTTTCCCTAAGACCCAACAATCAACAGGCCTCTGCAGATTATTATTGCAACAACATCGCAGCTGTAATTAATTTTTCCTGAATCTGAATTTGACACTTGATTAAAACAAATTACACATAAGAAAACTTTAGATTGCATCTTGTTTTGGTTGGATCAAACATTGTTGTTTGTCTCTCTGTACATCTTTGCTCATTAAATGTTGTTTAATAATGCCCGGGAAGGACAGTTTCATAACAGAGAGTAATAAATGGCTCTTACATAACGGCTCCTGCGACAGGTGATGGGAGTGGATACTTTTGCTGCTTTTAAATCATCACATTGTAAATAGGGGTTTAACAGCAGAGGCCCTTCAATAGAACAACATCTCAGGTCAGATTTTTAAACCAAATAAAGAGAGAAAATAGACTTTTTATGAGTACGTTTAGTGATTATTTCTCTGAGAACACACACACACTCACATCGCCCATTTTGGCAAAGCTCAGTGTAAAGCCATTATTGTAAGCTTGTGTAAGCGGTCAGTGTGTATGGCAAACTTTTTTTTATGAATGAATCTCCTCTTCACTCACACAAACTCGCGTACACACTACAAACTGTTTACAAATACAATAAACAGAGGAGGATGAGACTCAAACCATTATAATGATGTCATGTCCTTTTGCTCTTCTTCTGCTGTTATGTAACACCTATTCTTGTGCCGCATTGTAAATCTACTAAGCAACAGAGGGAATATTATTGGACTATTAATACATGTGCATGTGTTTTTGGGTTTTTGTGTATTTATTTGTACTTTGAAGCCACTTTTTCTATTTTCTCAGATAGTGCTGACCAGCAAATTTCAATTATGTGACAAAAGTTATTTGTTTTAACTTTTCTGCATAACCACTGAAAGAGTTGAACTGCATGTGCATGTAACAAGAGCTGTGTAACTCATCTCCTTCTAACTTCTACCACAAACTTATCAATCACCCCTTGTAACTGTGAAATTATGCAATTTAAAACTTTAGACAGCAATACTAACATAAGAATATCTCAGTAAAGCTCAGTACTTGTCAGCATTATGCAAGCTAAATTTTTTTATTCTCCAAAAAAAGCAACTAAAGCTGAGTCCCCAACATGTTACACCATCTTGAGCATGTTGTTGTGGGGTTTGACATGGGACGTGGCTTGTAGTCATAGTGAGGGAAGTGTCATCTTACCAAAGCAAGATATATTTTTACACCATGTTGTTGCACAGTCTCCCTCAGCCTGGCGTCTGGCCTCCTTCCTTAAACCTCCCAGACAGCGCCAGGTGGAAAAACGGTCACTGCACATGTAAGAAGTGTGCGTCACAACCGCGTTTTGTTTGTGTGTGAGGGAGTCAGCTAAAGGATGCTTTTCCAGAACACATTAAGGCATGAATGCCATAGCAGACAAATGATTTATGAGACACATCTTCACTATG
>JAPZDZ010000011.1:15378579-15391924 GCA_029783805.1 Acanthurus tennentii
AAGCATGGAGACCCCTCGTCCTCCTCTTGCTTCCTTTTTGGGCTGAGAGTCTGTAGAGGAGATTAAAACAATCAGTTAGGACCGACATGAGAACCATGAAAGTCACTTTACGGGGAGCATTTCCCTCTCATAAATGTTTGTGTGTGGATATGAGCGACAGTACCGCTTTCTTATCAGGTGAAGCTTCTTTATTATTAGAGCTGACAGTCTTCCTCTCGGGGTCTTTGTCTCCATGCATCAGCTGAATGTGCTGATCCAGCAGCACTCTTTTAGTGAACGGCTGACTGAGAGATGGACAGTGCCTTTCGAAGTACAAGAAAAGAACAAAGTCATTTTGTCTTTTATTTTTTGCGTTGGCTTGCATTTTTTGCAATAACTGAAGAGTATAAGCTTTCCACATTGAATTACAATGTATACAAGCAAGGTAAAATGTGGTTCTTGTGACACAGTTTGCAAACTTCCAAGTGCACCCCAAACCTCTTCAGGTATGTAAGTAGAGCTCTTCAAATTTGTCACATCACAGTTTGTGCCTGTGCTTACTGCGTATGACAGCTTATCAATAATTGCCTCATCAGTCTTTGGTACTCCAAAACCAAACACTTTCTCCTCTGCCTCCTGTAAGAACTAGACTGTCCTCCCAAGAAAATTAGGGCATTTTAGGTAAGTCTGTATGTTGGGAGTGATAGAGAAAGTACACGCATAGAGCTATAAATTCCACAAAGAGGGAGGAGGTCAGGGTGAATGGATGAGTCAACAAAACACGGAGGCTGCCTTTTGTTTACCATTTCCTACAGAGAGGCTACCATGGTTTCTTACAGTCATGACAGCAGTTGTTCACCAATGGCAACCAAGTGGTTATTATTGTCACAGTGATAACAGAATAGGTGTGTGTACTCACGGACAGGTGTAAACCTTCCGCAGTCCCTTGTGTTTGAGGCGGTTGTGTCGACATAGGCTATGGGAAGAGCTGAAGGACTTGTCACACTGTCGACATGGGTGTTTCTTCAGCATCTGCGGTGCAAAAAGAAGGCATGATTCATTTAAATACGGGCGGTTATAGACCATGCATTTTACTCCTAGGCTAAACTTACAACATTAGTTACTGTGCTTAAGTTGAAATTCAAGGTACTTAAATTATTATCATGTCATGCCAAATTTTACCTCTAATTCATCACTGCCTGTTTTGATCTTTCCTGCAGGGTCAACCAGCACTGAGCATTTTTCTATGTTGTAGTAACAAAGGATGCTATGACAGCTGAATTTGCTGGTGAATTTTAATGAAGGATTTTGATTACTTCTTCCAACACTGACAAACTTATATTAGCTTTTCAAAATTTTGTCCCTAAACAGAATCTTAAAAATGACCCTGCAACAAAATGGAAGCTTCTTCATGCGAATGGCTTCAAACACACTTACCTTGCCATGTTCACGCCTCATGTGGGCCACAAAGACCTCCCTGGAACTGAAGAGCTCATTGCAGTCTGCACATGTGTATCCTGTGCTGGCTGGGTTCTTCAGCTCTGCTGGGCAGTTACTGTTTGTTTTCTTTAGTGGTGAAAGTGTAGCTATTTTTTCTCCTTTGTCTTGACCATTGATATTCCCTCCATCTTTGTTATTACTATTGGCAGAGCTGTTGCTGTTGGTATTGTTAGAGTTGGTGGGCTTGGTGCTGAGAGGGAGGTTGATGCCCAAGTTTGGTGGACCCTCGATGGTCTTAAGGGTTCCATGGATGGTCTGGAAAGAATCCAGGCATTCAAATTCAAATTAAAAGTAAAACTAAGAACTGATGAAGACTTGATAAGTGAAACTTTCTTATACTAAGCTTGGAAGTTGAAACAAAGAGAGCAAGACTGTGTCCTATAAGTATTCATTAAGTCACAGCATGAGGTTTGACTTTAGAATTAATTAGATGTAAAAAGCACCATCAGATTACCATTAAAGTGGTTCTTATCATCAGGCATGCTTAATGGCTACTCTTAAACTCACCTTGATATGATCCAGCATGAGCTGCTTCTGTGCATAATGCATGGAGCAGTCTGGGCATTTGAACACTGAGACTTTGTGATTGGTGACGTGCTGGTCGAAATGCGTGTAGAGCAGGGACTGCAAAGTGAACACCGTATCACACATGGAACACTTATAGATCACCCTGAAAGAAAGAAATAAAAACAAGCTTAAAAAATACTTGGAGTTTACTATAAAGAATTGATTCTTTTGTCACAATAAGAAAGTGAATTCCAGCTGTGAATTAGCATTTGATATCTTATAGTCACATGATGTTATTAAACATTCAGTTACAGTTACAGTTACAGAACACCTGCAGTATGACTGTATTTTTACACTAATCTAATCATATTAAAATATGTGGTGTAATTCACTATGTATTGTTTCTTGTGCTTTTAAGCTTTAAGTCTGAGGTAAAACCACCCAATAATACAAGAGCACCTGCTCCTGAGCACCTGTAACATTAGTACACCTGATGATAGGGGATTTGTGAGTCGGTGAAAGGTTGCTACGTGGAAAAAACAAACCTAGAAAGCCACCATGTCTAAAACTCACAAATCCTGCTACTGATGAAGCAGCAAGGCCGATTTTCCATAGAGAAAATGAATTGGACATGGGTATTAGCTCATATTACAGTGGTTATGTGTATGTGTGTGGTGAACAATTATTTTCGGAAAAAGCTTGTGTATTACGTGTGTAGCCCTTCATATGCTATTTTAATTTAAATATGTGTGTATTACATTTAATTTTACATTCAATGAAATTTGCACTTTAAAAAGCTGCAATATACTTTTCAGAATGCTGTCTTCAACAAAATACACAACACAAAAATGTATTTAGTTCAGTATAATAGTCCTCAGTGTGTTAAATAGAAGTTACAGCATTTGAAGACCTACTTGGGCTCTCCTGCCTTCATGCCTGGATGCTGTGTGTATGCATGTGAGTGCGTTCCAGGTGCAGACTTGAAGGCCATGGGGCAAAGAGGACATTTATAGAAGACCTCACAATGAGTACTCTGTATGTGGGATTTTAGAGTTGCAACATCAGCGAAGATCACACTGCAGTGGACACAGCTGGAGGGACAAGGAATAAAAGTTTGCAAAAGTTAAATTTAAACGAGACTAGTATCAACAGTCTATATTCCTGCAAGCAACTCAATAACCAAATTTCCCTTAATGTTGAGCTGTTCCTTAAGGAGAATATTTATGTTTAAATACATAAAAACGCCACTAAATTTCACTTTGTTTCACTCTGTGTGCATTGAGCACAGGTTTGAATTTCAAAGTAAAAATCTGTAACTTGCTGAAATTTAAATTATAGCCAAGACAGACAAAGGAGAATACAGTGTCATATGTAATATAAACACCTGTCACATTTGTAAGGTTGTTTCACATTACTGAAATGCAATGAAAACATCATTACTAGACATGATTGCAAAGACATAATCAACACATTTCAGATTAACCTTTTAACTTAAAAAAAATCTTAATTTCATAACATTTTGATTGATCAGACTCATAATTGAGGTATAATTGGTCAGGGCCTGAGTTTTAATTTATAATAGCTTGAATCTTGTGTGACTCTCTTTATAAAAAATTGTGACTGTCAGTTTTTCTGCTCTCGGTTTTTATCATATCACTTTCAGTGGAATGGGATTGTCAGTCTTGGGCAAGCTTAATGAAATAATAACTATCTTTAGAAATGACAGTGGCATCTTGAAAGAAAAGCAAGGACGAGTGACACTGAAATCTTACAGCCACTTACAAAGAAGAAAGAACATTATTCAGTGGTAAACACTATTAATTTATATTCTGTCACATTTGACTGTTCAAAAAAAGCTCTTAATTTTAGTTGCAGTAGACTGACCGATAGCCGACTCTCCGGGTGTAATGCAGGCAGTTCTTGGTGACGTGTGCCTGGAAATGGACTGAACGGCAGCTGGCACCACACTCGGGGCAGATGTAAGGAGACTTGTGCTGGTGGATTCGCTGGTGTGACAGAAAGCTACACTGATTTGGAAGAAGCATTTGGCAGATGGTGCATGTTTTCTATAGGCACAGAAGAGAGGAGATAGAGAAAAATGATCAATTGCACTGTGTCATGGCCTTAGATTGTTCCCAGGGGTTATCATTTTTTTTCTTATCACTCTACTATTATCATTTTTTAAAAAAAGTCAATTTAGATCAACTAAATTATAAAGACATTTTCTTACATCCAGGAGTGTCTGCTAATTTAGATAGTGTGCTAGAGAAATGAAAAATTACATTAAAAAAACTAAAGAGCACTAAATGTTTTATTTCTTTTAAAAGATATCCTCAATATAACTGAAGAGCAGCAACCTGCCAAGTAATGTAATAGTATAATAGGTCTGTTGCGTCCAGTAATACTTGCTTAAGCACTGTTTCTGAGATTGGTAGCACAGTTGCTAAATCAGTCCAAAATGTATCCCAAATTTATAAGTCAATGATTTAAGCTGCAACTGTAAAGTCTGTTTTCTCAACACAATACTCTTTACCTTCCGTCCACCTTTAAAAGCATATGTCACACTGTGATTAGTTGTTTAATATTGAAATGCACCTGGGGAGTCAGAGCAATTTCTGCTTAAAAGCTTAAACATGCCACAAGCTTGTACTTTTACCCTTTTTTGTGAAAGAACCAGATATTTTCTTTGTTAATGTTTTAACAGCTAAGGTACTATTGCACTTGTACCAAGCTGAAGTGGTGCTCCACCTGTGAGTCATGAACACTGACGACAGAAAAATTAATGTGACTTCTGCATCTAAGGCAAGAAGTGTTGGAGTAGCTCTGCACGCCTTGCAACTCTATTGCACACTCAACTGTATTTATAAATGTATATGCTTAAAATAAGATTAAACCATATGATGCAGCACTTCACACATTGCTCACTGAGTACTTTGCACACCTGCTCACTGGACTCTGATGCCTGTTGATAGTGCATTGCGAGTGCGCTGTCATCCTGGAACAGTTCACTGCATTCCAAGCACTTTAGGCTGTGCCTGCAGAGCTTTGATGCATCTTCCTCCAAGGGCATAGCAGCCATAAGGGCAGCACTGCATGGAGCTGAAATCACTGCAGGTTGTGACCCACCACCGGTGACCCTCCCTGGGATTTGACTAGTGGGTGCTTGTGTTTGGGAGGTGGAGGTGGTGCCATTGATGTTTGGTGGACTTGATGGGGACAATGCAGTTATCATCTGATCTGCAGGGATGGGTTTAAGGATTAGATGTGAGCACTGCATGACAACCCCTTTGTCCTTGTGGCCTCTGGCATGAGACAAGAGGCTACATTTGTTGTAGAACACTAGACTTTTGGCACAGTGGTTGCAGGTGACCTCGATTCGCACACTGCGACGTTCATAGTGCTGTGTCAGGCTCTTTTCAAGAGCAAATGAATCTCCACACTCCAGGCACTTGTAGCCACGTGATGGTAGAGAGATACAAGCTGAAGTTGGTGGAGAGAGATTTGGAACATATACAGGGACAGGATTTATGCTACTCAGGACTTTATTGAAAGCATCCACTACAGAACTTTGAGAGCTGGTGAACACTTGAACCCTAGAGACTTTTTTTGAGGCTCGGCCTGCGAGAATTGTCTTCTGTTTGACTTGATTTGATTGTTGATGCTGTGGTTGTTTAGAGGAGGATAGGACCTGTTGAAGATCACAGACAGCGGAGGACACAGTCTGAGGCAGCAGATTGAGGTTACTAAGATGAACTGTTTTTGGCACAAGTTTGGCATTAGCCAGACTTGAGGCAGGTACCATGACAGTCTGTTGCTGGATGGCATTAGCAGCTTTCAGGATGGCACTACTTGCACTTTGCACTGATGCAGCAGGGATGACTGTTGCTTTTACTGTGGTGTTGTTGGCTAGCTTTAGGTTGATGACTTGGGAACCAGCCGTCTTGACTGCTGAGACAGGAAGGAAAGCTGTCGCCACAGGTTTAATAGTCATTTGCTTGGTTATTTCAAGTGAAGAGCCCCCAGTGGTGGCTACCACTGTGGTTGGAAGAGAATGCCTTGTGGGAGATGAGAAAATTGCACTGGTGGTTGCCACAATAGATGGGCTATTCTCTCCTTTTTTCTGATCCTCAGGATCAAACTCTGGAGGAATTCGAGTGACAGTACGTTTGATTTGTCCAGATGAAGTCTTGATTGTTTTAATCCTGACTTTTGGAATTACCGGGGTGGTGTCTGAGCTTGAAGCAAGGGAACCTTTGCTGCTACCCTCGCTGGTGACACTAGAAGGGCTGTCTGGTTGTCTTGTTAGCAGCCTCTTTGCGAACTCCAGGGCTGACTCCTGTTCATGTAGCTTCTCTGTATCTCTGGGATTTTCATTGGCCTGGATGGATTCTTTCTGTCTCGTGGGAGAATCCAAAACACTCAAGTCTGTAGCACTAGCCTTTTTGGCACTTAAAGCTGCTATGGCTGCTATACAAGATGAAAGTTTTGCAGAAGACTTGGCTTTGACTTGAGACACAATGGACACATTAATAAGCCCTGATGGCTCTCCAGTCTCCTTACACGACTGATCTTCAGACTTGGGGACAGTTTCTTTGAGTTCCTCTTCGGGTAAAGTTGATGGAGTGTGGTCATTAGGCTTGGCACTTGCCAGAGTACGATTGTTGTTCTTCTTCTGATCAATTTTTTCGTCCTTGTTTACTCTGGGCTTAACGTTATTCATGGATACAGGGGGCTTGGAATTCTGGTCATCTCTCTTATTAGTGGACCTAAAGTATGATTGATCTTCCTTCCTGTCCAAAGGGTCATCTACTTCAATTTTATCATCATCGTCAAACTCTTCGGCGCTGGAAATAGGGCTGAATTGATTAAAGGTAGATGGTTGATTATTAACTGGCTGTCCTTCCTCCCTCAAAGCTTTCCATCCATTCTTGGTGTAATGAGTACCTGCGTGCAGTGCAGGAACTAGGCCATTGTGAAATCCATTGCCAATGCCAACGGAGTGAGGTTGGGAATGGCAGTGGAAATGCCCATCCTTCTCTGATGTGGTTCTGCCATGTTCGCTGGTGTCTGTGTTTCGAATATTCTTGACAATCACACTAACGCCAACATCATGTCCTGTTGAGGGATTGTGGGCCTCGTCTTCATTAATGGTCACTGTAACACTGGGTTGCTTGGGCTCTCCATCATGGTCATCGTGGTGGCCGGATTCAATAGCAGCTTTAGGATCCACCATATCAGGAATGTCAAAGGCCGCCAGCAGGTCATCAAAGTCTGGCGTCTTCATATCTCCCATGGTCCTGCTCCTGTTCTGTTGAGAAGATCACCTGTGTACGGAGATGAAATGGAAGAATAATTAGTAATGCAAGATGTATTCACAAGTTTTCTAAACTATTTCTAATGATATGGTAAGATCTACGATATGCCTTCTCACATTTTGACGTGTAGTATGTTGTCGGTTAATGTTTGTATCTGATTAATGCAGTAACAGAAAAGGAAGTGACAAACCCTAGGTTTGATTATGGTCTAACTTTCATGTCCAAAGCAAGACATAGGAAGAATCATTAGCTTGCATTCATGCTTACATTGGAAACAAGATTAATTACACGCCCAGGTTATCATAGCAATGACACATTGGGGAGAATGGACAATAAATAATTACAGTATGATGAAGAATACTTTTCTGTTCAAAGACATTCATTTTATTGGTAAAATGTCACAAAAGTAAAAAAAATAAAAACATGGATATTACATAACAGAGGATGACCTTGCTCAAGTTCATTGAATTAGTTTCTTGTTCATTGCCTGTGGGGAAGATGCAGCCAAATTACCATATAACATTGACTTAAATATTGCTTTCTGGTGCCTAATGTTTTATGTATGCACTAGCTGACTGAGCATAGTGTCCTTCTTCCTACATCTTTAAATCAAACTGCAAGTCTTGCTGAAATACAGCAAGCACATATAAGTTTCTATGGTTATTCTTATTTTATGCCTCATTTGTCCTTATATTGAATAATTTCACTGAATCGTTTTCAGAGAGAAACAGCAGGATGTGGATCATCTGAAAGCTGATCCACCTGGGGGGGTCAATGAGACATTTTGATGACATTATAGTAAATGCAGGTAATCAGCAAGACATTTTCCTCTGCCATCACTACATGCTCAGGAATGCTATAATTAAACAAATTAAAGAGAAAGAAAAACATAGCATACCAATGTACAAATTAAGTCCATCTTTGTATTCTTGAAAAACTGTTTGTGAAAAAAGGCAGTGACTTGCATCATGAGAGTTTTTTGTTTGAATGTTTTCTAAAATATAATCAGTAGTCTATTAAATCTGGCTAAAGTTATTAAATCAATACAAGAGATCAATGTACTTGTAATTTTGGTACTTTTAGTGGACTGGCACTCAGCTGAATTTGGGATTGAATAAATAATGGAAACCATTCTTGAGTTAATAAAATATGAATCACATGAACATGATGACAAGTAAAAGGTTTTGATAATATGCTATTGTAAAGATCCAAAGATAATCACTTATCAAGGCACACACGTTTATTTATCAAAAACAAACAATATTCATTAAACATGTTTTTGTCAGTAAATTCTGCAAGCAGAATGTTTCATACAGTATCATCAAACATAAGGAAAAATTTTGCCTTAATAACTCTACAGAAACAAACCAGAATATATTTTCTCAATGTGAGCAAATAAACTGTGATGGGACTGAAAGGTACTGTCTGCATATATTATGGGTGGTGGCGACAAAAGACACAGCCATGGATGGAGCTGCTCTGCTTGTACAGTGCGTGCAGTCAAACCAGCTCTCAGCCAACTTAGCCTCAGCTTTGGTTTTCAAAAAGCAACAATTCTCAAATCCATCCAGATGATGGGATGGTTGTAATTTGTGAGGAAAACATAAACAAAATGACAGAGAGAGAGGGAGAAATGTTATGGAGGGAGAGGGCAGGCGAGAAATGCAGTGTGGTTGAAAAAAAAAATGGCTGCAGAGCTGTGTGAAGCTGCAGCAGAGAGAGAAAGGCCTGGTGGAGGGAAGAGCTAGTCACAGCCATGAGCAGCCTGACGTAGAGAGTAAATGAAGGTTAAAGACAGTCAGAAAAAAGAATAACACACAACGCAGAACACCTCTCAAAACAGCAGTTTAATATACATGCATCATTACCACCTGAAATCCAAACACACTGTGTGGAAAAACGGCTAAAATCTCAGTGAAGTGAATGTAAAATAACAATGGTGGAAACATGCAAGTGAATCAGCCACTCCTCACCCTCTTGCCTCCGTCCCTCTCCAGCCACTAGCCAAACCTTCTTTCCTTCCTTCCTTCCATCCTGCAACAAACACAGTCACAACACTACTAACCCACAAAAGACATCCACCCCACCCTGCCTGGAAAAAAAAAAGAGGTCCTGTTTCATTCCAACCAGGCAAAGGCCCAGGATACAGGGTCAGGTTACATCCAGGAATCTGGTAAGTGGTGGTGGTCCTGGTAAGGATCCTCCTTAGTCATTCTTTGCACCATTAGCAGCATACAGACATACAAACAGACACATAGATCATGCTCCTGTATGGGTGTGTGAGTGTGTGTGTAGGCTCTAGGCTGCAGATTCACAGACTCCCAGCCAGCAACGTCCCCCTGCCCTCGTCCCTTCCCAAATCTCCCTGCCCCCCTCGCTCTGAGCCGAGCTGCGCTGCACAGCACACCGACATACAGCCAGCAGCAGGGTCTGTGCCATGGTAGCCAGTGGCTGATCTGATCTGTGAAGGGCTGCCATGGAGTAGCTTGGGCTATCTCTATCCCTCAGTGGAGCACAGAGACGGTATTGTTCCCGTCAGCCCTCCGTCTGCCTCAAACCGGTTTCAGCTGGTTCCGGTCAGCCAACATAAAGCCCTGTGCTGCAGTACGGCCTCAGAAACACACAGGCAGGAGCAGCGAGCCCACCTCCCAGGAAACACTGCAACATTTTCCACCAAACTACATGCATACTATCATTTAGATTCAGTTTAACAAGAACATTTATATTTTATGGACAGGTGGTGAATGGAGATGCCATTAAAAATAGGCCTCAAATGTACAAACAGCTGCACAGAAAGATGATGTTTGGGTGAGAACAGTAACTTTAAGAGATGAGAACTAAAGAAAATGCAAAAAATCATATGATATAACAAAGCATGAGATGTAAAAGGTAAAATGATGTGCAAATTGACTAACATTCAACTTAACCCTTTGAAAAAAAGGCAAATTTAGTTAACCATGGTGGGAGTAGAACTTAATCCGGTACCTTGGCCTGTTTCTTCCCCCAGTGCTTCCATGCCTAGCTCTCTCTGATAACTACAAACTTTTATGCAGCCCTCAGCAGCCATTACACTCAGCACTGATATAGAGACAAGAGTGTAAAAAACTCAACACACAGAGTCTGACATGGGCAAACAGAGGCTAATCATGCACCTTCCCCCCCAGATTTTCATCCAACACATGTCACCCCTGCTCACATAAGCCGCCACAGAGACACACGTAAACATAAACATGCACGTTCATGCATATATAGAGTTAAATGTGGCATACCCGTGTCAGATTTTTTTCCACTCTGAGGGATATTCAGGAAAAAACAGTCTTCCTGTAGAGGCCTCAGCACCTGCCTTTACTCAGCCCCAACCATTCCAGCCCCCATCCTCCTCCTCCTCCTTCTCTTCCTCCTCCTCCCCTCCCCCTCTTCCCACTCTCCTTCACTGGGCCAGTCCTAGATTGTAGTCCCAGTCCAGGCCTTGCTTTCTCCTGAAGCCCCCGCCACCACCACCACCACCACCACCACCACTATGGCCGTGCATGAAGGGACGGATGGAGAAAGGGGGCAGTGTTCAGCAGGCGAATCAGGCCTTTTGTCTCTGTCTGTGCAGGGGGGTGAGGGGACTCTTCACTCTGGCTCTGGAGCAGCAGCAGCAGCTGGTGCAGAGAAGGAAGAGAGAGAGAGGGAGACGGATACAGAGGGAGGTGGGGTAGATAGAGAGGAAGAAAAGGAAATGAGCAGGAGAGGAGTATAATAAGGACCTGAAAATGTACCTTATGTTCATATTTTAGGCCTGTGCTTTGCATGATCAAGAGGTGTGATTGTCCTGATAAACAAGTCTCAATCCTGCACATGTTCCTTCAAGGATCGATAACATTATATATTTGTAATATACAGCATAAGTAGCCAAAGCATCTGTTTAGGCCTAACTACCTATTTGTTTGCTGTGTACGCCAATGTCAGCCAGTGCTACACCTGCTTTTCTGCTGTTAAAGATGAAAGTGAAACTTTGATAACGATACAGCTGCCTGTTTTTATGAAATGCACAATACCCAAACACAAAGATATAAAGCAGAAATAAATGTAGGAGAAGATGGTTACTTTTCAGTCCAAAAGGATGTGACATAACATATCTATTACTGGCATCATCGCCACCTTCTCCTGAAGATTTGTTAACTTGTATCTATGCTAATTCACAAATGCAAACATGAGCATGATTGTCCTGATCAATTATTTGTTTAGGCATGTGCAGACACAGAGTTAACACATGATAATGAGGCAATCAAAATGTCAAAAAGTCACATTACAGTATGTGTGGCAGATAAAAACAGGATTAAATCAAGTATTTCATAACCTACCTGGGAGAATGCAGAGAGAGGCTTTCAGCTGAATAGGGCTGTCTCTCTTTGGCCTGCTAGTCCTTGATACATCTGGCAGACCTATCAAAGACAGCCATAAATGTTGCAGCCTAAACTAATTAGCCCTCTTCATGGTGGATCAAGCCAGATTTATTCATAAGATAACACAGATGCATTTTATACACTGCAAGGCAGTTGAATTATTGCATATATATATCATAAAAGGCCCTCATGGTGGTTCCTGCCTCTCTACAATGTGACAGATTCAGTGCAGGGGAGGAAGCTGAGGTTGCTGTGCTCCCCACCCCAAACAGAGACATGGTCACATGACGTCACGCTGTCTCCATTCATGTCGGTTACAAGCAGCAAAGAGGAGCTGCAGTAAGCTTACCATTTCGTTTACCAGAATTTCCTGCAACAGATGCGCATGTTAGGCCGTATTGCTTGAAAGGTTAACTGAGACCCTTTTAAGCACAGCAGAAAATGTCATTTGGAAAGTGCTGTTTTGTTGTGCACAGTACTTTTTTATACCCATAATTATATCCCATGATTGTAGAATATCCCGGTAAATGTTGATCAGTTTTAGTAGTAGTAGTGTTCAGATCTAAAATGTCAAATTTTTTTTAGCTCTACAATGCGTTCCTAACCCTGATATTACCTCCGCAATGTCTCATATAAACAAAGGCTACAAAACAAAGGCATGGTCTTAACGGGTGTTTTCTCAATTTTCTACAAGCTCTGTTTAGACTAGAGATTGCAAACCTTTTTTCATTATGACCTTAAAATAAAGCAATGCAACCGCTCATCTTAAGTGCCTGGCTCAGAAAAGCACTATTTAGTTTTAACAAGAAAAAGACAAAGTATTTGAGAAAAGTCTAAAAAACAAACAAATAAACACAAATTTGCTTAATAGTAGTGTATATTTATTTATTTCTTATCCCTTATATTTTCTTGTGACTCCACAGATTTATCCTAAGATTGATTGGGTTTTAGATCCTCAGGTTGAAAGTCACTTATTTAAACCTTATTATCCTGCTGCATCACTAGTGTGTTAATCATTGCAAATGTATGCAGTGCAGCCAAATGATTATTAAATCGATACTTCATTTAAGATTCAATTGGAGATTTCAAAGTTGTAAATAAAATATGTAAAAATATGATAAATGATGCACTGGTATATTTGCATGCATAGGAGGAGAGCATGAATTTAAAGGGTTAAGCCTGCCTCTGTAAACAAATGCAATTTGGAAATTGACTTAATTAGTCAAATGGATACAACGAGCCATTTGTTTCCGATATAGCTGCACATTCTGTGTCAAAACAACCAATTTGCTAGCAATAGAAATAGTAATTTATATTCTCTCTCACTCTATGTCTCATGTCTAACAAGATTGAAGATTGAATTTTAAATCCCAGCAAAACTCCCAAGGTCTGCGATTGGACAGCTACGGAGTGATTTAGTCAAATCTATGACGAACAGCAAAAGCCCTCACAATGGCAGTCTGTCCTTTTTTAATTGACACTTTCCCACTGAAAGGCCTTTCTGAAATGGCTTTTACTTTTCATAAAGCCTGTATTATTACATTCATGACACCACCATCAGAACACTTAATGCAGCATATGACATTTGAATAGAAAGAATAATATGAAAAGAAAAAAAGAGCATTATTTTCACATCTCAAATGCAATTTTTTG
>JAPZDZ010000011.1:15423461-15446259 GCA_029783805.1 Acanthurus tennentii
ACCTTCCCATCGTTGTCAAAAGAGTCAAAAAAGACTCCAACTCCATTCCACTTGTCGGCGGCCCCGTACACTGGACCATCGAGGCCTTGGTCAGTCGTGTACCAAAAAGCCTGTTAGACAAATATTAGACATATTCTGTGTCATAGAGCAGCTGTGAACGGATTTGCAGTCATCACATCTAACAATGAAATCACCCAGAAGCAACAACGGAAAACAGTGAAAGAGCACAACATCTCTCTGAATCGGTATGTTTATATGTGCTCAAACACTGTTAAAACAAACAGTTATACAAAGGTATAGTTAGACATTATAATTTATATTGTGTTTTTCTCAGCAATTCTTTTCTCTGGTGAGAAATTCCTACCTCTCTTTTACCCCTGTGGGCACAACACACTTCCCAAAACAGGTTATGCACATCCTTGTCTTAAAATACATATTTGACATGCAAAATATAATAGGCAGCATTTGCACCGAGTTAAAACATTTTAAGTTACGTACTGTTGTGACAGGAAAGGAAAGTTCTCACCTCTCAATGCATAATGAGCACTAGTCAATAAATAGTAAAACTTAGCTTATGGTATGGTTTATTTATCAATAATGATTCTGGGTGTTAACGTCATAGATGAAGGGTCAGCTAAAGATAAGTACAGATTAGAGCTGATTCATCATTTTGCTACCAGAGTACAGTCATATGTTAGCAGAATTTCCTGTACTTTCTCGGTTTTTCATTTAAAAAAAGTGCTCATTTGCTCTGGATGCATAAAATACAATATCAGTTTAAAGTCAGAAAGGTTTTTTTTTAAATGAGACTATGAAATATCTGAACAAATCATCAGCATTAAACACCAACTACAAGACTCTTGATGCTACAGAGGTTTGAGTGTGGTGTAGATGCATTGAATAGTAGATACAATAAGTGGTGTGATCAGTGCTGTGCATTAGTAATTTGCATAGCGTGGTACATTTCCTGACTCTCTCAGTGAACAGCACAGAGGTTTCAGTCCTCCTTACCAAACCGTCTGCTCCCATTCTGCCTCTTCCAGACACTCGAAAGGTCACCTCGGCCTCCCAGTGTTCAAAGCTGACTTTGTTTTTTGTCCACACGCTGCCCCTCTGACTCCTGAGGGATGGTGTGATGCGCACCTGGTCTGCACTGGGGATGGCATCTAGGACGAAGAGGAGAGATGTTTGTGAAAATATGGTGTTTATAATGTTTTATTAGAATACATGCACACAAAATGAGTCTATTGTCACAGGCTTTTTTGTTGTCTGGCTCCTACTTCCACTTGACCCCAGGTGAAAAAGCTCAGGCAAGCTAACTCATAGTCTTGCTGTTTATAGGTCAGCATTATCAGGGAGTGCCAACTGTCTAATCTCTTATTTGATTCAGTGCCTGACGCAGAGATTGCACACCACATTCCTCATATTTGTTTATGCAATCCAGATTCACACAGTTTTACTGAAATTCTAACATTATTACTAGCTGCTTTTTGTAACTTTGATAACTTATCGTTTGGTGTCTTTGAGATACAAAACAAGTAATAAAGGAGATCTTTTTCAAACTTTTCAAGGAGAACCCCCAAACCATTATCTAGTTTCAACCTCTGAAATTTGAGGGGTTTTTTTTCTTAACACTGATTTATTTCATAATAAACTTTATATCGTTTGGTGTTAGACTGCTGTCAACTTATGCAGGCTGGCAGCTCAGAGGTTAAAGACCATGTAATCACAACTTTCCACGTCTGAGTCCAGCTGTAGACGTTTTAAGTCTTGGCCCTGCTCTCTCTCTTGTTTCTTGTCATTAGTGAAGTTTCTTCCTGACAAAGCACCTCTGACTCTGGAATTTCATAATTTGTCACAAAAATGATAAAAAGTCACGGTCCTGAATCAGTGCTGATTTAGAGAGAATGCATTGTAATCTCCTATTGCTTTTATTGAACGCTGAGCAACCAGACAAAACACTGTGATGCAAGAATCCAAAGGCCTTTTTTTTGCAGGAGGAAAGTTCAACACTTCAGTTTCATGTGTCTGCACAGACTCACACAGAAGTGCCCTTTCACATGATGCGTTTGAATTTTACTGGATTTTTTACAAGGAGCCAATGCTGCTAAAATTTGTGATTTTCCTAATGCAGTTTTGAATTAACAAAGAAAACCGCCGTCACTTCTTAACAACACCGTCCGTTACACACCGAAAATAACACGAGCCACCTCAGCCGTCCTCTCTGTCAGCTCGAGACACAAGCATGTGGAGTGTAAAGTTTAAAACCAGCAGTTGTCGAGCAGCTCTGTGATGTTGACAGCTGGATACAAACTTACTTCCAGTGTGGATCCAAAACGGGATATTGCCGTCAGTTTGAGACAGGTGGGGTCCTTTGAAGCTGTATTTGTACTCAAACCGGCGGTGAGGCGGCTCCTCGGACGTCGAAGCACCCGTGGCGATATCGGCGACACTGTGGTGAAATATTAACGTTGTAAGAAAAGTTAATATCAACCCACGAGCGCTGGCAGCCGGGAGCTGTGCTATGGACACCGCCATGTTTCGGTATCACTGCTGACGTAGCGCTGAGACCACGCGCATGACGGGATGCCTGTAGGGCCAACAGGGCGTTTTCTCATTGGACGGTTTTTTTGGTCCCGTTTTCCCTCTGTCTCTCGTTTTTTTCTCCCCCTCTTTTTTTTTGGTCACAGCTGAGGTTGCCTTGTTGGTGTTTTGTACATTTTTAAGAGGCCGAGAATAAAAATACATAAATAAATAGATAATATATAAGTTATAGCAGCCTTTTATATTATTATATTTTTTATATTAAATGATGAAAGAAATACTTTTGCAGCTGTTAGCAGCTGTGGATGAGCTAGTCATGCTACTAGTAATACTAATACTGATAATAATGCAAACGGCATTAGTAGTCATAATGCTAATGCCTAGAAATACACATTTTTGTTGCTTTGTAAAAAAATTTAAATACAATCATCCAACAACTTTAAACTATTTATCTATTTGAGTGGGGCAGGGATACCCTAATGCTAAATACTTCATTAAACAAATATGGCTACTGTCAGCCGTGGTCACTACATATCCAATGCACACGCTTGTTTATGTTGGTTTGTGAAATACAACCTGACTGTTAAAATCTTTAGTTGATACAACCAGTATCGCTGTCAGTATGCAGACATCAGCTCAAGCCACATATTAATATATGCATTTGCCTCGAGAATCTATTGTTGATTTGGCTCCACTATGATTGGTGCTGATGTTTAATTTTAAAGGCCATTTGCAACGTATTTTGTTGTTCTTTAATGCCTTTTTAAAATTTTCTTATAGTGGAACAAATTTTAAATCAGCTTCATGTGCAATATATGTTATTGTGAATGATGTTTGAGCTGTTTAATTATTACAACATCTTGCACAGATTGCACCTTATAGGTTTCTAAGAAGCCTTCTTGTCTGATCTACAAATAATCTGAATTAGCAACCAAAGACCCACAATGTAACAAGCAGCAAACATATCAGGAATGTCAAAATCCACTTCAAGGTTTCATTGCTCGGTTATCTGTGTTGTTTTGGACCGACTCAAGCCAAAAGGTCAGTGAAGGTTAAGGTGACGTGCCAGCTGCTGCAGCTCTCATTGCAGTGAAAGCCTGAGAGGGAGAAAGGAAATGACACAATTATGTACCACTTGCTTCCTCTTTGCTCTCACCAGCTTCCTCCTATGCTTGTGGAGTTGCAGAATCAATCACTGTGAGGGATCCCCAGAACAAAACAGGCTCTTCTGGCGACACTAATTAAAGTATTTTGCCTATTCTGGCAAATGATGAGTAAATGACTTGGACTGATCTGCATTAGTTTTATGTTGTGGTAATTTCACAAACAGGAAATACATGTTTTCACTCATGAACATAAATAGAATTTTTATGTTATACCTTTTGCTTTTCACAAGTTTACCAATGAATCATTTCTACAACTTTACAAAACTGTTCGTATCACAAGCACAGAATCCATGTTATGTTCAAACAGTTTGCTGGACTTTTATTTTTATTTTTTTAGGTACAAGACAATAGTATCCATCATAATATAACTAAAAAAACACTATCTATCTTATTGGTTCTCAGCTTTATCTGTTCTCTCCTGGGTAATTATACTGTTTTAGTGTTATTTTTTATCGTATGATCACACTAAAAGCTTATTGCTAAAAGGCAAAAAATGCATTAAGATGCATAAAATGAAAAACACACGTCATATGCAGCTGTAGTCCAACATTGAAGAAAACTCAAAGGATGGAGAAGCAGAAGATAGTCAGAGTTTTCCACATCTTTGAAGTTTATTAGTGGTGCAACTTTACTAGTGCACAAATAAAATTTTACATCATTCATACAAATATTTTGCCCTCTGTGAATAAAAATTTTATGAATTCACACTCTGTCCAGATAAATGAATGATTACTTTTTCTTGTACCAAGATAAAAGGAGAAATTTCTGCACCAATAAGTAATGAACAATAGAGAACAAATATGTGTCCCTCTCTGGGTTGAAAGGGTTCATGTCAAGCACAATAATTAAATCTATTCTATGAAAAAAAGGGTAAACACTGCATCTTGCTGAACTGGTTGATGTCATGTTTAGCATGATATAGTTATGCACACAGTGAGTCACAAACATATCTCTGTCAGAGGAGCTTCAGAAAAAGAAGCGCTGTAAAGTCACAAAATAGGAAAAGATAACTAATTTATCTTTATGAGAAAATTAAGATGGTGCTTTGGGAAACTGTAGAAGTAGATTACATGAAATTATAAATTAGATTTTAACATTTAAAACTCATGAAATCTAGCAATGGATTTAGAGGGCAGAGAAAATAGAGGCCTTGGCCCTTTTGTCTGAGGAAGTCCTCATTAGAGAGTTAAACCACGTTCTTTGTTAGGAAATGTAGGATTTAAATAACAATAGCAATGCTAATGGATCCATTTAGAGCTTGACAATGGGAACCTGTAGGATGTTAATGGGTCACTGAGACTGTGAATAGCCTATCACATGAGTCAGCACAAATATTTGGTCAGTGGATTATACAGTGCTTTAGCAAACAAATCTTGGTAGTGACAGCAAGTCGATCTGATTTTTCTAATGTACTGTGACTACTGATTTCTCAATAATACTGTATATTAAAAACTGCTTGGATACAATCAGCTGGAATTTATTCAATCTATAATCACACTGAATGTAGTTTGATCTGCCTAATTCTTTAATTTCTTTTAAAGTTTTGACCAAAATAAAAACTCATATCTCAACATTTTTTCCCTCACATCTTCTGAACTGAATGGTTTTTAGTGATCCTTAACTTGATCAGGTAAAACAAACAACTTTAGTGCTGTCAAAACAGATGTTTTTGTTACTAATGTAACATTTAGGGGAAAGGGAGAGTGGCTTGTCACCTCCTGGTGTGACACCATGGCTTAGTTAAATGAAGCCTGTTGCCTCATAGTGTGTATTCATACCTGAAAAGCACAAAGCATTCCATTAACACATGAGCAGAGTGTCTGCGGAGATGACAGCATGCTGAGGAAATGTCCTGTGGTGAAACCTGTTGAGCTCTAAAGTTTACCTACATGTTGCAAATCCCTAACTGGCCCTTGAGGACCAGGACAGGAACATGATTTTTAGGTTTTAGATACTATTTTTAGCTTAATTTGGCCTTCAGTATTTCTGTAACGTCACAAATGATGGAAGTGCATCCAAAAGGAGACACACAAGCCCCATTAATCATTTGATTCATGATAATTTCACACAATTACCTACAAATATTTAATGATTACTCCACATTAGAGCTGCACTGAGGGGCTTTGCTGTCGTATTATTTGTTGGCTCGATTCTGCACACATAGGCCACATACTCACCCTCAACAATGCAGAAGGACTGAACCTTTATTTCGGATTGCTTCAACACGGTCCAGTGTGGTCCAGGGAAGAGAGGGCACTTATTGTCCACTAAGGACTTTGCCACATTCATTTGAAGAGCAGCCCTCTCTCATTATTAACAGACACACTAAACGATGGGCCTCAAACAATGCAGAACAGATCCCTTTATGCGCACAAGTGCTCAACATTTCTGCAACCGCTGTGTGTGCCCTGCACCACTCCCTCTTCTTTTCAGATACCTGCACGTAAGTGAAAGATGTGGAGGATACAAAAGATATTCTCAACTTTCCTTTTCTCCCCATTCTGTGAAACAGGCCCATTTTAAAGCTTTTATTTGTGCAAAGCCTCTCATTAACTCCGCTCATGCTGCCTCCCTCGGCTTGCCATTGCTTAAGTACTGGGTGTTGTAAAAAAGCTACCAATTAGTCCCTCATCAGCTCCAATTAGAGGAGACAAAGCCTGAGTAAAGATAACTCAATGAGAGGGAGAGGTGGAAGGGTGAGGGCTGTCTCTGTGTGTGTGCACAAGTGTGTGTGTGCTTGTGTTTGTGTACATGTACGCAGCCGGTGCCGGCACAACATAGTTTGTAATAATTGAAGAACTTGTGGCCATTCAGTCTGACCCACTGCAGCACAGGTCCATTCACTCTCCCGGCTCCTCAGCGGACCCTTTTCTCAGAGCCAAGTGTTGTTGTGCTGGGAAGACAGGCCCCCCAGGAGTCCCAGAAAGAGAGCCATTCAATCCTCTCTACCTGCTTGCAGCATATAAAGCACTTAGGACCAGGCCGATCTCTCATTACTGTCTCCTTCACTCTCAATACTTCCTTAAACTTAGGCTCCGACAAGAGCAAGCCCTTTTAGAAGGGGGGAAATAGGGGATGTATGTTAAGGGGGTGCCTTTCGCCTCATTAGAATTGAATTTGCACTGTCTTGTAATTACGTCGGAGGGCAACAATGTATTTTTTTCATCATAATCTTCACTGAATAAGGGGTTTTTGGGGCAGTTAATTTGCTGCCCACACTAATGCATTTATTAATGAATTGGGTAACACTAATTTTCTCTATGCTGCCTCTCTCTGTTTGTTTCCTCCATCGGTTGCCAACAGTTCTGGGCAGCCGCTACTAATAAAATTACCTCATTAAGGCCTTTATTGGTGCACAGTAACTCACTCATTCATTTGCTATTAAACATTTTCTCTGGATAGGGGGGGTGAATGTGTGATGGTTCCCATTCAGTGTTGCATCTTTTTGTGGGTAGGTCTAAATAATGAGGGGGACAAGCGGGGAGATATAATTAGGAATAAGGGGCACTTCAGCAAATATTTGAAATCTTTTAAGGCTTGCCCTTGAATGATGGTGATTAATTACTTCCAGAAGGGATTTTGGAGAAATATATTGCCAAGTTTTGGAGGGTTTTTTTTTTATATTTCGGGGACAAAATGACCCAAGCTTGTTAAGGGAATGTGTACAGGACTTTTATTTCGGCCTCTCTTTAATCAAATGCAAATCATGATGTACTGTTCTCTGAAAAGGGGCTCATTGTGAAACAAATACACAACATGTAAACAATGATGCAGTGTTTAATGACAGTGGCATCTGAAGGAACATTTGGCTGAAGGCAACAAATCTGTTTTCATTTGTGTTGTTGATGAAATGATGGTAATATTGGTGATTATGATGATGCAATTGTTAGGTTTTGGATATTGTTTGATTGTGATGTGCCAAATATGTGTAAAAAAAGTGGATGAAGATGATTGTTTTGCTTCCAGGAGCAACGTGTAACTGATTATAAAAAGTGATCAGGATAATTACTCAGACTGAGGCAGGCCAAGTGCATTAAAAGTGTCTTTTCCAGTTAAAATCATCACTGGTGGCTGCCAACCATGTTATCAAACATCTTTAAGATAAAAGACAGTAAATTTCATTGCAAAAAAACTTCTTATTTCAGTAACTGGATTAGAAGAAAAAACAAGAAAACACACACTTCACGCATACTGAATGAGTTTCTCCTCAAAGCCTTAATCATGGTCATGTTTTGATTGTCTTCTTGTGTTTCAGTGTGAACTACACTGCAAAGTTTATTGAGTCCACTGAACACTGTTTGCTGTGCATCATTCAGACAGCTGTAATCATGCAGCACATACCTTTTATGGCTGACAAATGACTGCCACCTAGTGGACTTTTATGGGCATTGAATGACCCAGGGGACAGCGTAGACTGGAAAAGTACAAAGAGGCAAAAGCAGACTTCACAAAGTAAAAGTCCTGCAATCAAAAGTCAACTGAAAAAATGCTACTACTACTTCCACTACTAATAATAATAATGATAAATCAGCACAGGAAAGGACTTGGGCGGATGTACTTTGTTGCATCCCACCTCTTCTTATCATCACAGCTCTCCAGTTTAAAGAGCTTTGTGTATAATTTTTTAAGAGGCTGAACACACGCTTGTATAAAAACTCTTGGCATGTGACCCCTCCTCTTTTGAGGAGTTGTTATGACAACAAAACAGTATAATTTGCACCAACAGTAAAATACACCATAAAAATTTAAATCAAGAATAAAAATCATAATAAATCAATTGTAAGAGGTTAAAATGAAATTTGTATAATAAAAGTTCTTATATACTGAGTTAATAGATGTAATAAAGCAGTTTATATCGCTGCGGTGGATGAAGAACCTGGAAAGAAACAAGCATGAAAGCCTCCAACAAGCTGATAAATGAGACTAAAGGTTTCTCCAGTGGGTTGTTTTGAGTTTTATTACATGAGCTTGTTGTTCATAAAAACAAAAAATTACACCAACCTTGTTTTGCTTGAGCTCTCAACATTATATCCACAGCTTTTGTTCATCAAAACAGAGGACAGAGTGAGATAAATGTAAGTTATGAGTAAGGAGGAACCCTGAAAGGGCTGAAACAACAGAGTTTATGACTTTAGAAAAGTCAAAAAGTCCAGCTGGACACTAAAACCTGAAAGTATGTTCAGTCTCTTCCAGCTATGACTTCATATGACTTCACAGCTTTCTAAATAAAAGTGGGAAGTTTATCATCTATCAGTGTTGGCAGGTTAATCATAGTTTGAAAGGCATTTTTAGGTGAAAGGGCTTTCTTTCTATCACAACATTCTTTTTTGAAGCATATTTTAGGCTCAATAATCATGAACATCTATATTTTAATTTGTAAAACTTAAACAACTGTTAAGCATTCATAAAGATTTATTAAATTGTTAATGATGGTAAATAATGTAGTCTTTAAATGTTTATGTGAACACCTCCTCGTGTGGTCACTCATAAGTGGAGGTGGGTGTATGTAGAGATGAAAACTTTGACTCGGTTTTCAAAAATGCAAAATATGTCTTCATAGGAGGAGTTAAAACTGTTAAGAAATACTCTCAATTTTGCTTTCTGCCTGTGCTTGTGATATAGAAATCAGTTAAACTCCATGTAATCAATACAGGCGATATATAAATGTTTTTCTCTTTGAAACATGTTCCCTAGTCTTGAAAAAATTGGCTACATACACATATTTTCAATTTTGAGGTTAAACTTGACTCAAATTGTTTTTGTCCTAAAACTGGTTGCTTTCGAGATGTGTACAGCTTTATTGTTTTTTGCTGAAAAACTAATAAAATCATCACCGGGAATCTTGTCTTCATATGTATTGAGCACATTGTAGTGTGTTTAAAGTATTTGGGCAGTCATGTTTACTTTTATCATATTTCTGAGCTAAGAACTTGATAATGTTAACCTCAGAGTTGTGGACCTTTTGCAGCGGAAATGTCTCCCTCTAGTGGATCAGTCAATTGTCATCCACACAGACATCCAACAGCTGAGTGCAGGCAGTGAAGGAGATGGCCTCTTCCCTGAGCTCAAGATTAATTAAATGTCTTTCTTAGTTTACAAATGCAGCATATTTTTCCTGTTAGTTGGAAGCATCAACACTTTGTCCACCTATTAAAACTTTGAATTGACCATTTCCTGCTGCTTGGGACTTGAATGTTGAATTAGACAGTTGGCGCCATTCTCTTCTATCATTCTGCTTCACATGCATTATCTAAAAAAAAAAAAAATAGTGCTTCTCTTTTTGTTCTTTGTCATATGTTTTCAAATCAAACTAGACATGTGAAGATGCCATATTGGATTCTGCAAAATTAGACATTCTCTCACAATTTTTTAACACTTCATGGACCAAATAATTTATCTTGTTGAAAAAAAAAGATAATAAACAATCATCATTTGCAGCTCTCCAGAGTGCTGCTGCTTATTGATGGGTATGAACCACATCAGTAATTACAAATGACAAAAATACAATGCTAAGTATCTTCACTAATTGTTATTACTTTACTGGCATTACAGATGAAAATTACAGTGACTTCACAGATGAGAGGATTCACATTAAAGTCACAGCACAAATTCTTAATGTCCCTATCCAACATTTGTGTTGTTTTAATTCCTCGTGTGTATGAAAGTTTTATTATATCAGTCAATTCATCATTTAGATATTAGCTGGCTCATGTTCTTTTACAGTTTGTGTGAAACAGAAAATGTTCCATCATGAAGTAATGAGGTGAAAACTGCTTTCATGAGAGACTTCTTTATTGTGCTGTGAAGAGCCCACATTTTTGGAAAATATACATTTTAAAGTAACATGCATTTGAACAGTCTACTCATTTAGTTAAAATCTATGCACATAACATCTTGTATATCATACAAAAATAAACTTCTGTGATGTAAATTCATCCAGTACATTCTGTTTGAAAACAGTTAAATAAAAAAATCAAACCTCTTCAATATTTACCCCTGACATATAGTAATCAAACCCACCCTCTTTACATATTCCAGTCAAAGTCTGTTCTGTCTCGTGCTGGTTTCCTCTTCCTGTTCCTCTTGGACCCCCCGCCTGTTCGGGGTGGAGGTTCTTTGTAATCCTCACCCGAGCCTGTGTCCAAACTGTCCTCGCTGTCCCTCCAGCTGTCAGGAACGGCAGGAAAGTCCTCCCCTGGAGAGTGCATCGGTCGACCGTTCACCTTGTTCTGCAGGTCAGCGATGTCGTTACGGATGTCTGCCATCAGCAGAAGCAGGAAATCGAAGGAGCCTGGAGGGCCCTGGAGGTCGAATACAAGAAAATAACAAATGAATTTTACAAATACTTAGTTTACTTTTGAAAAAAATTATGTGAAGATATAATAGAACCAAAGGGACTTTATTTGTAAAGAAATTCTGTATTAATAAAAAAGACAAAGTTTCTTTAGCCTATATTTACTCAAAAGTCATACAGAATATTATCCTGACAGAATCCAGTTGATCAATGGACTGCCTCTAACTGGCTACTGAGCTATTTCTCATGAGTTGTTAACGTTAGCATCATCAGTGTTTATATATGGGGATAATGCTTACTCTGAACAGCATACTATTTACTCTTAGCCTGACAGCATCATTAACTGTGCCATTTAATGTCGAGGGTCCACAGTGGTCTTTTTTTTTAAGTCATGCTTTAGTTTACCTGAATTGTTCTAGATAATGCTAACAAGTTACAGTAGTATGGCATCAGTATAGATGGCCAGAATCTTACTGGTGGTCCGACAGGCCCAGGAGCTCCTCTATCCCCCTGGGGAAACAAAACAAATATTTAGCTTAGACGAATTACAGTGGGGGGGAAACAGCAGGAGAAGAATTCATATTATTCTAGTTTTAGAGAGCTAGAGGAAGGGGTGGGGGGTGGGGGTGCTGAAATCAGGATGAGAGTCACCACACACAGCGAGCATATAATTTAAAGGAAAACATGTACAGTGAAAGAAAAAAAAAATCAGATTGTTTTATTTCCTTTGCCTGTTGAATTAGTAGTTTGACAGTTTAGGAAATATGCTTATTAACTCTCTTGTCACAGTTAGATGAGAAAATTTATACCACTGTCATGTCCCTGCATTAAGTGTGGCACTGCAGCTGGTAGATGATTATTGTAGCTTAGCTTGAAGACCAAAGGCAGGAGGCAACAGCAAGCCTGACTCACTGTGAAGCTGAAAAGTACGCCATTAAGGCTCTATTATGTATGCATGTAATTTATTTCTTATTATTTATATAGTGACAGCTGGAGACAGACAGGAAAGGCTGAATTTAAAACTGAGGTGAGGACTCAGTCCTGTGTGTGTGTGTGTGTGAGACATTAAATGTATGTGTATTACAGTACATATACTGTACATGTAGCCAGTACATGTAAAGAATCATTGCAGCCTTTTGACCTACGGTAGCACACACATGCATTGACCTAACCACTGTGGTTGTTAGGCGGACTCAGGGTCACATCGGGGCTGTGAGTGTTTTGGCAGATGGTTTGAGTTTGTTGCTCAGAGAGACCGATTACCATCACCCTCCAATCTATCCACACAAACATCCCAGCTGTACTGCAAGAATACCAAAATACTATGTCAATAAGGCAGATGCACCTAAGTTGTTCCATACGTGATCCCAAAGCTAAGCAAACAGTGTTACGGGTAAAACAAGATCCAAGAGCCAATACAAGACCAGAAACTCTTCAGCCACCTCATACTTTTCTTAGTAAGTGAGACATGGATGACTAGCCATTCTTTATTATTGATCAAACAAGAAATGCTGCAACAAGGCAACAATGACTCACCACGGTTTGCAGATCTTTAAAAAGCTTGCTTTTATGAGTTTAATTTTAGTTTTGTTCTACTATAAAAAAACAGAATCCTGTCTACCCACAATTACTTTTATGTCTGAAATGCCTCCTACTCTGACCCATATTAACAGCATGAACTACCTCCACTGTCTGCTCTTTGTCTAACTTTTTTCTGACATCCTGCTGCACTACAGAATTTCAATTTCTTATTTAAGGTCAGTCTATGTACTGAGCAGGTTAACCTTACCACTCTACTTTCAAATCAAAGGGAAGTTGATTAATTTCAACAGGCCTTGGCTTTGTGGCTTCTTTGATGTCTATGCCACCATTGTTGTCACATTCTCAAGTGATGACCATATTTGCTTTGTCTTCATTGATGAAAGCAGCAACTAAACTTCTTGAGGTGACTTTGTATTACTCCATATTTAAATAAGAGCGGATTGAAGTAAAACTCAGCTGCAACTGCTCCAAAGTGCCCTGCAGAGGTCTGAGGGCTAAACCAACATAATCTCCAAACAGCAAACATGCTACTGTATTTTTCTGACGGCAGTTGCTCTTTAATTTTCTTTTGAGGAATAGTACAAGAGGAGAGAGAATGCACAAGCAAATCTAGTATATGTGTAAACATGTTAAAAATGCAAACACAAACCCCACTATAACCAGGATCAAATCTACATTGTGCCTCCATCATCTGCAGCTTAACCATCTGCTGGAGCCTCTTTTTTTTAACACTTCGCCTTGGGCTTCTCAGGGAGGCAAAACAAAGAAAAAAACATTCCAGTTAGCCTTTTGAAGGATGGTTACTAACTCCTGTCAGACAATCCAAAGATACTGTTCACAAAATCCTTGAGCTATTCCAGACAACCACAACAGCCCAAAGGTATCCAGAGTCTCTACAGTGGTGGTCAGGAGGAAGTTTCTATGTTGCCACCTAAACAGACTGACTGTTGGCCTCAGCTGCTTTCTGACTCAGGTTGCAGAGGAAACTTGTTTGTAGGTGATAAGCCATGCCAGACGTTATGTAACTCTAAAAATGATCGAGATCGTCCTGAATATGCAACGTCAAGTCTGACTGAGCAGCTACAAAACTGTCCTGGTTTGGCCCACGATTCTCTGGTACCAGTATGCAGCTATTCTAATTCCCAAAAATCCCCAGAAAGCTTGGCTTGTGTTTTAATTGAGAAGCTATTTTATCAAATCATGCTCCCTTGGTCTTTTATATAATACCCCAAAAGTGCTTTAAAAGTGTGCAAATTACTCTTTGGCCCAACAGTTTTCCTCTGTCAACTTGTGGCGGCTTGCATTGATTGAGTCCTCTGCAGGGACGAACTCCAGCTGAGGATTTGTGAGAATCCTGGCACCTGCCTTGTGGTTTTTCTGTGTAAATCCAGCGGAGTTAAGAAACAGTTTGGCTATTGAGAAATATCTTTTGACAGACATGATGTTGGCAGATGAGCCCGTTGTACGTAGCTGGTGCTTTTGAACCTTCTTTTACAAACTCAGTTATCTTTCCTTTGATGGCTGCCATGTTCAGTGAGCCAAGAGTCAAATTATGCTGCCAAGATAAATGACTTCTCTGCCTGAAGTGCAAAACGCTGGACCCATTCTACAGTGTGAAAAAAAAGACACTCTTGTGTAGAATAACCTGCTCTTGTAAAAAGTCATGTTTAAACACAACAACAACATGTAGGCAGGAAAAGACTAGATAACAAAATGGCATCTAACCTCACCTTTAAGCCGTCTTTTCCTGGTGCTCCTGGAGGTCCCTATTGAAAAAATAACTGCATTACAAATCTGTTTCAATCATGTTTGCATATTTAAGTCAGTTTGCTTTCAGACTTCAAAGACAATGAATCAGATGAACTGGATACTGTATCTACCAAGAATGTTTCCCAGCTTTGCACCCAAACAGAAATGTGTTAATGCTCAATTCACTATTTCCACAGAAACATCTTGCTCCACCAGCAACGATTATCCAAGATTAACTTTGCGCCTGCCTCCAGGCCATTTCTGAGTGACTTCAGCTCCTTGGTTTGGAGTGCTTTGATCTCTTTCCTGGTATAATCAGCATTAAAGAAGTGTGAAGATATTGTATAGGGAGTCGAGCCAATATTCAGATCAGCACCAAGCCTGTGAGTCACACATGATGTCTTATTCATCATCTCTGAAACTGTGACATGCAGTCAAGCACATGTGACCTGGTGACCAAACCTCCTAAAAGTGCTCAGAATCTAATCAGTTTTGTATGAGGAGAGAGGGACAACTCCCTTTCACACAGCCAAATGTCACACACACAGCAATAGATAACTTTCTACTACAAAAACTTTTCCCGGCATCATGCAGCTTTAAATGTGACTGTTTGCAAATGTTGGAGGTTTGATTTATCAATAATAAGACAGCATAAATACTCAAACTCTAAAAAATAGAAATATGTCTCTATGACCACATCCTGCACATTCTTGATACAGATCCCACACTTTAACACGGAGAGTTCACACTCACAGGCAAGACTGAGCTCTGCACAAAAGCACAGCGAGCCAAAGAAAACAACTAAAGCTGTAAATGGATTCAGCATTCTCTGTTGTTGTTGCCATTACCATGTGTCATCCTTTTTCACCCTGCAAGCGGGGATTTCTTTAAGAGGTTGCTGATGGGAAGCTTTTTGTGTCTATTTAAAATCTGTCAGTTTATTGAAAAAACACAACCTGATTGCTCTATAAATCATCCACAGATCTCCTGGGGCCTGTCTCATGATACACGATTATTTAATAACTTGAATAATTTTGGCTAAATAAAAACCCATCCAATACCACAAAATTTGAAACACAGACTTAAGTAAAGAGAGTCTTTTCAGGGTTTACTGCCTTCAATTGTGTCTTTAAGATTAATTAAGTAATTCTGCAGTGTGACAAAAAGCATGACTGTGAAACAGAACTGGAAAAACACAAAGACAAAAATGGGCCTTGGAGACTAATGTACTGTATCCAAGTTATTACTCAGAGGTCACAGTCAGAACACACACATTCATACTTGCTGATCCAGATGTCTGTGTTGTTAAATAAGAATATTACAAATAATAGTTGTACAAAAATGCTGAGTAAAGGTTTCTATTTCTGTTATATTAGTGTTCTGATAAACGATAGACTGGATTACATATCAACTGACCACAGGTCCTCGGGGGCCCCGTTTGATGTGGGACAGGTCTGGTGTGGGTCCGATAGGTCCCATTAAGCCCCTGGGACCAGGAAGCCCAGGGGGCCCCATCAGTCCTGTAGATCCTGGAGAGCCCTTTGGTCCTGGGTCTCCTGAAAAAATACAGACTTTTATTAATGAACTAAAGACAACTGATAACAAAAAGATCAAACACATGGTATTTGTGGTATTTGTGCTACTAGCAGGTTGCAGTTTCCCTAATTCTGTGAAACACCTTAACATACATTGGTCTAATGGATCCATGCCCATCAAACTTAACACTGACATTCTTGGCTCCCAGATGATGAATCCTGAAGACTTTATGGTCGTTGTAACTCTCTTAATGTTCCTCTACAGCCACCACAATGCTCACATTTGTTTTTTGTTTTTTAAGTGATCTGGCTGAACAACTAATACCTATTTAAGAAAGATCTTCATTCTTTCCCTGTGATGAATAACAATGACTTTTTATCAGATACCATAACCACGTCAAAGTTTTAATATGTCCAATACTTAATACTTGGTTTATGACCAAACACCTGCAAACTGACAACTTTCCCACCAGTCTCAACTGTACTTTGTGTCTGGTGATTATACTAATCCTACTGGATGCAGGCCAGTTTCTTTATTCAGTCTGACACTGTCAGTTTTTCGTAAAGGAAGTTTGTGCTGACAGTTTTTATTAGAAAAAAAAATGCAACAATAAATCTCGAAAGAAGGTAAAAGTGTGCCTCCTCTGACAATGTTCAGTAAGTTTAAGCTTCATGCATTTTACCTGGAGGACCAGGGAGACCAGGAGGCCCTGGTAAAAATATGGGCGACGTCAGGATTTTCCCGCTGGTCATCTGCTCAGGGACGTCAGCACTGTTTGAAAGCATGGCCATCTGGAATTAGGAGGCAGAAAACAATGTCAGAATGAATGGGTCAATGAGAAGTCAACTACAAAATATTAAGTGATTGTTATATCAAATAAAGAACAGAGCCAAGAAGAATACTTATTCTCTCATGGGATGAAAGTCTTTTTCATTAGTTTGAAAAAGATGTCAAACATCCAAATGCATAACTGCAAAATTTCTTCATTTAGTTGTCCTTTGTAAAATGGTTTTATATGAAATGATTCATAAAATTGCATTGCGTTGTCAACTGGACAGAGAAGTGACACAATGAAGGGCAAACTTTTTTTTTTGTAAGTAAAATTGTAATAAAATGATATAAACTGCTTAAAATGAAAGCTGATCTTTCATCTGCGCCATGCTACAGGCTGTAACCCAGACAGATGGATGGCCAGGCAACCCCTCTGCATTATTCAGCAAGACCAGGAGAGCTCCTGCTCTGGATGCAAAGTGGCATCCTTGGGAAAATTTATCTTTGATCTCTGCACAACATCAAGTCGATCTGACAGTCCCCGAGGAAAACATGTCAAAGACCTTCCTGTGTTGCAAAGGCCTACAAATCAGAATTCATGCCCTAAGACATAGAAGCATATGTCCACACATATACACACATATACACATGCATGCACACACAGAGAACGAGGTCATGGTTCACCTGCTGATCGAGTGAGCATTATGCAAGACTGTAGCCTGTGACCTTGGGCACAGGTGTTGGAACCACAGTGTGACCCTAATACTCTAACCTTCCAATGATATGAATACATGAGAACATACCTCCTCATTTACTGCAGTATTATACTGTTAGAAGTTGTAAAGGTAATAGAATTTTCCTTAATACACAAACATTAAGAAAAAGAAGACATATAGGGGAAAGTTACAGCAGCACTCACACAGCTGGAAGCAATACGGAATGTGTTACAGAGAGGGCGTTGAGTGCCACTGTTGACAGACTTGTTCTCAGATAGCTTAAGATGCCTGTGATTACACTGAGGAAAAATAAGCCCATTGTTGAGTTTCACACATATTATCCAACAATTCCTACTTAGAGAGGATATCTATGGCCCAGTGTAAAGGAAGTTTTTGCAGACAGTTTTTATTAGGAAATGAAGTGCTACAATAAATCTCATGAGAGGGTAAAAGTGTGCCTCCTCTTGTTTCTAAAATTCTGTCAAGCGTGGACTCCTTGGGAATAAAGTAAAACCTTTGGGTGGTGAAAACGGAATAAAGCAGTTTTACAGATATTTACATTGAACTCAATCAGGAAGGTGTATTTATTGCACACTGTGGCCTTTATACAGTCAACCATAGAAGTTGTAGTTGAAAATGTGGCAGATTTTATGGTAAAGGATAATGACTTTAGATAAAAAATAGTCTAGTGTAAGATGTAAATATTATAGACTGAATTTTAACTTGTGAGATTGATGTGTTTTTCACCTTCTGCTTAAGCTGCAGGACAGACATCTTGATCTGGTGGAAATCGTCGCATGTAGCTGAGCAAGTCCCAGCATTCATCACATTGTCAGAATTCTCGAAGAGATGCACTGCTGGGATAAAAACATTCTGTCACATAAGTTACCAAAAATTGCTTTCGTTTAGAAGAAGGACAATCAGAATATCACATTGTTTATTAATTTGTTGTTTTCTTAAAATTGTGTTGAAACAATCCTCCAACAAATTAACACTTTTATTACTATATTGATTGAGTACCAAACTATTCCTGTAATATCTTGATCTTAATATTTTTTTATTAACTGTAATGGTCAATCATCTAGAATCTATGGGCGGTAAAAATTAACTGTCTACAAAGGGGATGAGTGACTTATACTGTTAACTAACTCTGTAACAGTCATTTATGAGACCTGGATGTTGTGGTTCACTTAAAGTGCTTCACTTAGACACAGAGGAGGTCTGGTAAATGTATCAGAGCCTTAAGGTAGGCTAGTGCAGAACTACTCTAACTACTGCCCTGCTAGATGGAAAACAATGCAATACAATACACATTTCTATATTTGAACATTTTGACAAACTGATGGAAAAATATGTTTTCAATCACTAACCACTTTAAAAGAAATCACATTGACACAGTATATTTAAGCAATAAAGTTGCACAATCCTCTAAAGATCTCCTAGTTTTGTATCTGGCCTGCTGTAGAATGGGCCCTACTCCATGAATGCACACATTTTATGGATGAGTGCAAGTGTCTGGACACTTCTTTCCCTACTATGTTACTGAGCAGCGGAACATACAACTATATGTACCATAATGTCTCACTCTCCAGCTTTACCTGAAATGTTATACAACATAGTAGGTAATGGAAGATAAACTCATGGGAGGAAGTAGCAAATCTGCAGCCCCTGACCGCTTCATTGGCAACTCATTCTGGGACAAATTTAAGACTTATTATCGCCTGAACCATTTGTGATGTTTTCCTCAAAATCATCCAGCAAATCATAAAAGACCAGGAGTCAGGGGGGCAGCGGTATGTTTGAGAGAATAAACTGTTCTGACATGCTCAAGGAGTTGGGACTTGTAATGATTACCAGCTGTCTATGTTTGCAGTACCCACATCTACTTTTCTCTTTCACTCTTTCATACACACACACCAAATAACAATGTGTGGTCATTCCCACATTGCAGACAGAGGCGTAGTTGAATACAGAGAAAATGTCTCAATAAAGATACTATTCTCACCTCTCTCGCCCTTAGTGCATGTTTTTCCATCTTCTTCCAGGAAATAGCCTTTCTCACACTCACACCTGTAGCTCCCCACGGAATTGATGCAGATCTGAGAGCATGCACTTATGTTTTTGTCTGCACACTCGTCAATGTCTTTATATTACAGGGACAAGCAGAAACAGAGAAAGGACAATTAAAGAAGGACATGTCAATTGAAATAACTCTGAAGCCTTTAACATTCACATATCCAATACCTATAAAATACAGAGGAGCTATTTCAATCAGAAAAAACACCTGTAATGTGATATATATATATACACAAGTAGATATATTTGTATATCAATATATATTTAATTAATTACATTAACCTAAATAAAATGTGTGTATGATTATGATTATGAATATGATTCAAATAAAAAACAGAACAAAGTTAAGAGAAGATTCCCACACATTCATATTTACTTGCAAAAAAATTTATTGTCGGTGCAACATATCGGCCCTGTTGACCTTCATCTGGCGATGGTAAGATTTTGAAGCAAGCCAAAAAATAAATAAATAAATCGAGCAGTCTACTTTTAAATTCTGCTGCAATTCATTCCACTGGAGTGTAACAAGAATTTTAAATTATTTTTGCAAAGCTCAGTGTTCACCAGCCTATTATAGATTTGAGTTAAGATAAATGACTTCCTGTCATGCATAATTGCTTTGAGATAGACTATTTTTCTGTTTTGTAACTCTACAGTGGGGTGTGACGGGTACAGTCTTACAGACTAAAACTTAAAAAAAATCTGAGAATATAAAGAATCTCCTCATTTAAAGAGGAACTGTGTTGTTGTACAAGGTCTCACCCAAACAGTAGGGCTTCTCTCGGTTTCTGTGGCGCTCACGGTCATAGCGGTAGCCAGGGTAACAGGTGCACACCACTCGACCAAAATGGTCAGTGCACTGTTGCTCACAGGGGGCGCCAGCACACACATCATAGTCTACAGAAATAAATTATGCATTTCAGTTATATTTTTTAATTTAAAATTTCAGGCAACATGCCTGTCATGGTTTGTAAAACATTCAGTGAGGTTAAAACAAGAGAAAATAAAGTGAAATATATTTAGGGCCATAAGACCTTATGGGACACGATGGGAGAGGAATCCAAAATAATCTCTAATACACAAGACAGACTTCATAACAGTTTCCCTACCTTCAGGAATGCACTGGCCCAGTACAAACTTGAAGCCCTTGCAGCACTTCTTTCTGTAATATATCAAATGGACATGCATCCAAAATACTTTAACAGTCACATAATATGTCTAATAGTGCCATATAGTCTATAATGTTTGACATGAAATGAGAATCTGCAAAATTTGTTGTGATCCAGTTATTCAGCCTGTTTTTCTTACAACTGTGCGTTAATGTGGAAAACATCTTCATGAAGATTAATGTAACCAGATTTCAGTCTCCCTCACACACACAAACACACAGCTGTTTGCAGTTCTAAATGCTGTGTCTGGCCTGCTGTTGGTGTTTGTTCATGTCTGAAAATACTCCTCTGATTTACAGTTTAAACCCCCCAGTGGGATGACTGTGCTGACTGTGTAATGTTTCTTGTTTCACCTTAAAAATCTGACAGTTGAGGTCCTCATTATTGACTGACACTGAACTTCACAATTCTCTTTTTCTGTCACTTCTGTTTCCTCTCTGCTTACTTGTTTGTGGAATACAGATTAAACAGCTTGATGAGATAATATGAAGCCACAAACTAATAAGTTTTTCATCTTCAACATCTTCTCAGTTGCATTGTTTCTTTTCTAATCTGCGTTTTATTCATACTGTCTCCTTGATAACATATTGGTGCAATATTTTTAATCTGCACAATTTACATCATCATGTGGTCAAATTCATCCCTCACTGGCACTCGGTTCTGAAGAAAAGTGTTACAAGGTGTGACTTCTAAACAGGAGGTCATAAAAAATCAAATTACATAATGAAGTCATGGTAGTGTGGTGCAGTCACGATCACTTTGATAGTGGTACTGAAGGTTTCTCTGTTGTGCTTTACAGCTTTAATTATTCAGGCATTATGAGGATAGCAGTATTCCACTAAGCTAATTATTAATTATTTGATACAGTAAGAATGAAATTATAGATAGAAAAAAAGGCTAGGAGTCTACAGTTGTTGCTAGCAGGTCTTAAAGCCTATATGCTAGGACCAGCATGCTAAAATGTTTACAATGACAATATCAACATGCTAATGTTTAGCAGGTGAAACGTTCACCAACTTGGTTTAGTGAGTCAGCAGTTTAATGCTTGCTATTAAGTTCTAATCACATTATGAAGCTGATGTGAATGACTTAAGCTTTGCAGGTATTTTGTCATAACCAAAGTATCAGACAAAGTATCAGACAAATCGAAAAAAGACCAAATGCTGTAACTAGATAAGAAGCTGTGGGATCACCAAAGTAACTGATTCATCCTGAGGGGAACATAGTTGTTTTTTTTATGCCTCAACTGTCAAGAAATTACACCCAAATCAACAAATATAAACCTCCTGACGGTGCTAGTGGAAGAGATTAGATAAGATCCCTCTGGGGACCATAAATCTTGAAACAGAATTTAATGGTTATCAATCCAATAGTTGCTAAGATATTGCGGCCTTAACCAAACTGGTATACAGACTAACTGCCATCTCTAAAGCCCCATATACAGCTGTCTTTATTCCAGCTTTTGAACAATTCACCACAGGAGACTTGCCAGTGGTACATAAGGAAATCATTTGATGGAATGTTGTGGAAGAGTAAGAAAAACAGACTATGTTATCTGAACACAGTTAAACTGACAGATTTCAGATTGATTAAGGAGATCTTGCTCTTAAATGGCCCATTAGATAGGGACTTGGAACAGAATGATGGTGTGTCAAATTGTAACACATTTTAGACCCCTTGATTTCAGGCTTTCATCTTATTATAGTAAGATTTTACATTTGATATTTCTATTTTCGTTTATGAATCCAATGACCCAACTGCTAAGGTTCACGCTGTTTGTAATAACACCATCACAGAAATATAGTAATGGCAAAACAAAGTAAATCACCAACTTTGCACCACTGCAATCTAATGGGTCTACCGTCCACAACTGACTGCTTTTAAAGTAATTTTCATTAGTATAAGCCAAGTACTTATTCATAACTGAATATATTACCTATCTCAAGAGCAGCCATAACAGCCCCCCTTTGCTGCACTAGAGGCTCCCATTAGAAAAGATCAACCTGCAACAATCTCATTTCAAGTTTTAGTTAACACTTAGTGCTGTAGATCCTGCAGGTTGGGTTAACATAGAAAGGGACATAGGACCACTTATGAGACCCTTCATGGGGTAAAATATCTGTGAATGTTCTCATTCATCCAGATCATAGTTATTTCTGGCAAATAAATCGAAGGCAACTGGACTCAGTAATATGTCTGTGAAGACGTTTCGCCTCTTATCCAAGGGGCTTCATC
>JAPZDZ010000011.1:15446359-15476115 GCA_029783805.1 Acanthurus tennentii
ATGTCTGTGAAGACGTTTCGCCTCTTATCCAAGGGGCTTCATCAGTTCATGTTCATCAGACTAGGCTAGGCCTGTCTTCATGGGGTAAAGGCAGGCCAGGTGTAATGCTTGTGAAATTTTGTGTACAGATTTGAAAATAACTGTGTGTTTACTTTTGTATTACATGAGTATGTATGCATGTGCTCACTATATGCTTGCAATGTGTGCAATCAAAAGTCATTCAAATACTGAATCTAAATTGATGCCCATTTTTGGTTTAAACAATTTGTGATTTGGGCATAGATCCATTCATATTGCATGAAACCCAGGCTTGGATATCAAGCCCTAATGTCACAGTGCTGTGTTAGTGATAAAAAAGTTCTGGATTAATACATTATCTACCCCTATACTATCCTTCTGCTCTCAGTTATAGTATGTATGTATTTGCATACATATGTATTTGCTTTTTTGGGGTAGTGAACATCAACTGCGCAAAGCATTGTGTGTAGGCTCTGTAGCTGAAACATGCTCATGAACTTTAAACATAAGCCCTACTTTGTACTTAGTGCTATGTAGCATGCCAATAGGCTAAAAAAAGTTGGTAACCATGGTACACTTTATACCTCTTAAACATCAACATGTAAGCATTGTCACTGAAAGCAAGTTGGCATGCACACTTAAGCATTTATCTTAAAGATCCACTGTACATCATTATCATGATTGTTAACTCATAGTTTTGTTAATAAGCTGTTTAGTTTTTTATTTATGTTCCAACGGTAGTTTGCTAAAGCAAGTCACAGTAAAATGCACTGCACTGTTTAATAAACAAAGGATATCTATTAAGCTCTAAGTACAACATGTTTTTATTTCTAGACGGAAAGCTGTGCTGTAAAATGTACCAACAAAATGTCAAACTTTGGAAAGCTGTTTTCATGTCTGTCTCTCAGTTTGTTCAAGTTAATCACAATTCAGCATATATTCTGGTGTTTGTGGATGGGAGAGGCTATGACTTGGACACCCTTAGGACTGTTTCCTGTGTGACCCAATATTTCATGTCACAATAACATCCTCCTGAGCACAGAAGGCACTTATAGCAAATAACCAGCTTAGCAAAATAACCATTGAAAGTTGGACAATCATGAGAAAACAAATATCTATGTCCGTCTCCAGAAGATCATGAAAGGGGTGACAACATCTCATTGAAACTGGACCAGTGTCTATGTTGTTAAAATAGTTTTCTATCAACTGCATCTTTATTAAATTATTATGAGAAATGCTTTTTAGTTATATCCTACTTTCTCTCATTATATCATTTAATAAATATGCCTGAAATCTATGTGATGTTGTCTTATTTTACAGATTAAGACACTGTTAAAACATTATAGCAGCATTTCATTATATAAACTGATTTAATTTAATGTTCTCTTACGTTTTCTCTCTAATAACTGTTTATATTTTGGGACATTAAAAAATCCAGGAAAAGAAAGTAGACCTTCAGAATGAGGATGGAAATGATATGACCTGTCTACCAGTTAAAACAACATGCCTTGTAAGGACTCTGGGTGATGGATGCTGAGGTTAAGGTCAATACATTAAAGCAATAAAATAACCTCAGACAAACTACATGATTTAAAGTCTGGGGGTGGAAAGTCTGTCAGGTCTTTGATTTACAGGGTCTCAACAGCTAAATGGCTGATAGAGAAAAAATGAATTCAGTATATAAAATATACTGGTATAAAATTTTATTGCCCAGGTAGAGGAACATTTAAACTAATGCACAGCAGTACTGTGTACTATATCCTGCTTTTAAGAGATTTTAGTCACATAACATGTTGTGGCAATGTTTAAGACTGTAATTAGTGTTGCAGTCCAAACACACCTTTCCAGAATGCTAAGTGTTTTAAGTCGCTTGGGGTAAAACTGTTATGTTTTCCTACAGTGAGGGCCAAGTTAACTCTATAAGCAGTTCCCATTTTTGTATGTGCAGTGTATGAATAAAACTGCAACCTCTGCTAGATTGAACCAACACTTAAATCTGATAGGAAATAACTCTTTCCAAATAGCTTTGTCTATACTCTAACAACTGTCTGACTCAATATCTGGCATTGATTCTAAAAAAGCTATTAACAGTACACCTCGGGGCTGCTCATACTATTTGAGCAGCAGAAACAACTCAGATCATTTTCAATCAATCTCCACACTGACTTTGTAGGGAGATGGTTTAAGTGCATGATATTATTGTTTCTTGTGGTTAAAGCATTTAATAGAATAACCACTATCCATAAAACTGAGCATGGGTAAATACAGCTAAAGCTCTACATAATACTCAATACACAAAACAAGACCATGTGGACGGATGACGCGCAGGGCCCTTAGCACCTTTTAATAACAGCTATGAATACAATCCTGTGCAAGCTTGTTAGTTGCTCATGTAGTGTGGTAAATTAGCAAACAAATTTAAAACACATGTGGATTTCATTCATATTTTCAGGTGAAAGAGTTACAGGAAAGATATTCCTGAAGTATTCAGTAGTCAAGACACTTATATATATATATTATACTTGAATGTTACTTAGCAGACTTTGCAATCACATGAACAGAAAAACTAACAATACCAGCTTGAAGACTGACATTTACCCTGAGACTCATTATACTGCTATTCCTGCACTTGTTAAGAATGAGCTGGACATTGCAGATTGTTTTGCCACCTGTGCCTTTTTTCACCAAAAGGTTATTTCATTTTGCCAGTGGGTCCATATCATTTTACAGGGGCCCCCTGAAATCTAGACATAGATTAGTCTGACCTCAGTAACCCTGTATGACCCATAAGCACTCTAATTACCTTACAGACAGCAGACCTCCCCCAATCAAACATAGTGAACAAGCCTGAAACAATTTAAGTTCACACCAGCAAAGTGTGAAAGTGGAAGCTACTTAAATACAAATCTGTAAAAGCAAAAAGTGCACAGGGATGAAGAAGATATATACAGTACACGCACCGTCACATGACAGAACACATGTATCACATACAAGCATGTTTTTTTCTAACAGGGATAATAATTACCAAACAAAAGGGTATCTCACAAACATAGACAGCTGTGGGACAACACATGAGGTCAGCTACATGCAGGTTTATTTATCTTGCACTGATGCCAGTGATAAACAATAACATATCTGCATTCCGCTCAAGAGACCATGTTTGTCAAAGTGGAGAGGAAACAACTTCCAAGCTCATACTAATTAGTTCACATGCTTTGCCATGTGATCAGATGTGATATTTAAAGACAAATTAGTGAGTTAATGATTAAATTATTCAGATAATTGTTACAGATTCTCAATGGTAGGGCTTTGCTACGTTCTGTATTTCTTTTCAAGACCAGAAAAGCAATCAGAGGATTTTTTCTTAGGTTGTAATTGGCATTTTCCCTATTTTTGGTCATTTTATGAACTAAATGACTAATTGATCAAACAAAAAAGGATTGACAGATGAATTGATATCAAACATAATTATGAGTTGCTATCCTAATAATGTAACTGATTGTATATTTTAGATGAATTTTTATTGCAGAAAAATCATTTAGCTTGTAAATTTGTTGCACAGTAGTTCAATGAGCAAGTAAAGCCTTCAAGCTGAATAAAAGTTAAGTTAGAGTGAGGAAAATTTTGATAAACTAAGCGTTTATCTTTTGCCTAACAAGAGTACGTTATATGGGAAATGAAAAAGTCCTCATATTTGGGAAAATAAGAGGACAATAAGACTGAAGTCATCATGAGTTGCTCTCCAAAAGCTGTTGATCTGCTCAATGTTCTGACTACACTGAAATTCCCACAGAGATCTTTCTCCATATCCGATAATCAGTGCCTACAGACTCTGATTATTTGCTTTAAACCATACTCATCAGTCTATCCTCAAGAGTCCTCTACAGCTAAGACTTCACTCTTCATTCTTTCTCCAACATCTCTGTTTGGCCTTGTTATCACATTCCACAACTTCTTTTCAATGATTGATGTGATTGCTCATGATAACCATCTCTTCTTTTCTGCTCTCACCTTGAATTAATTTAATTTATAAATAGTAGCCATCTTAGACTTAATCTCAGAATAAAGAAGCAGCTTTTTTCTTACTCAGGAAAATCCCATCCTTTACTAGAGTCATCATAGACAAGACCATAGTTATTATTGAGCTGTAGTCAAAAAACTCTTTTGCAAAACCTGAAACAAAGGCACAATCCATTCAGTATGTTTGCACAGAACCACCTGTTCATTAGATGTTTCCTGATCCACAACAACTGTGCCCTGAGCTCCTTTTCGATTTTCAGTCTCTTGTCCAAACTACAGCACCTCCCTTCAGCCTCCACTTTCTTCAGCTCATCCAGATGTAGTCCCCTAACTGAATTATCCCCCTGTTTTTGTAGCTGCTTATTTCAAATGCATAAATCCTAGCACTGGCATTCTGGACAACGTGATAATCCACAAACATCTGTTAACTTTGTCATTTTTTGCAGATATATTACAGACTTCTGTAGTGTCCTCTCCACTCACTCTACATTTTATACTTTATACCTTAGTTAAAAAAACTGTAGATGTCATGAGCTCTGGGTAGTTGTGACTGTAGGCATTTCATACTATTTCTTGTATTTTAATAGAATAAGACAAAAATGATTAAAACTGTAAAAAAAAACAAAACAAAACAAAACAAAACAACAAAAAAACCCCAACAGATTAATCAATAATTACACACGATGCAGATTCTCCTCTTACATAATTAATGCTGGGATATGTTCCCATATTTGGCTGACAAAAACCATCAAGTTACACTTGCTAAAATCTAAATATGTTACTTTGACTGAGCAGTCACATAAAAAAAAGTTTTGAACCTCTATTTGTGGACCTCTACAATGCCAAAACCCAAAAGAGTATAACAAGTTTGCTCTTGAAACAAGGTCTGGCAAGAGAAACTACGATCTCAACAAAGCAAAAGTCAGTAGTGTTTCCACTACTGACAGATATAAAAAAGACAAAATAATCTGACTGACATGAGCTGTGACAGTGTTTTCAAAAAAAAGTTTGTAAACTTTTCAAGTAAAGGTGTGGACTGGCTGTCCACCTCAAGGTGTAAATGTCAGTCTTCAGAGCATGAGCACTTGGTGTGGAAGTTAGTATGCACACAAAAACTCTGTTTGATAGCAGAAATAAAAACTTTTGATTAAACAATGTGATCTGGTTTCTCTAATTCTGTATTACGTGACTTTTATGTTCTTCTACCAAAGTGCAATGAATATAAAAAGTTCAACAGGATATCTAATACTGTGTATTATTACTAATGGTATATCCAAGCCAGCTTAAATGCATCACTTACATATAAACCTTTACCACCCTCTCTCAGTTATGCATGGAAACACATGCAAGACAAACATGGATGTGCTAACACACATCCACACATGCACACACAGGCACACCAGACGCACACGCATACGTTTACACACTCTGCAGATTGAGGGTCACCACAGCGTAATATAAACAAATTAGCAAGGTTTGCACTGCAGTTTGTAAGGCCTCTTGGTTTAGACTTTTGTTCTGGAGATTCACATTATGTCATTATAAATAAATTACGCATGTCAAAATGTGTCTTTGTTCCATAAGCACACACTGGTTGTCAAGACAAACAGGATACAGAGTTAAGCAATAGATTTGCTATTACAGATCTAGACGAAACTACAGTATACTAAAAGGGGCAGTTACCTTTGCCAGTGACATTTCCCAAAGGACTATCCTAGAGTAGAGCAGGATTATAGGAACATAGAAAAAAAAGTAGACTACATCTTAAAAATGCCTGGATACCTTTGTGTTTACCAAACCTCCAGACTGAGAAAAAACACTCTTGGAAAGGTCATTTATCCTGCTAAAAATACTACACCCAGAAAAAGGCCTTAATGTTCTCTACATTAGCAGACTTTTAGTCATGATTCTAATGTAGTACCATTCTTCTTTCAAATGTGGTGCTGTATTTTCAGCTAGATTATGTCCTATTATTGTCTGTAATTATACAAATGATTACTTGGTGATGCCATAAAAGGTAAATGATGTTGGAATTACATGGTTTTTCCACAGGCTCATATCTGTCTTTTGGAGTTAAGCTAATGAAGACATTGAATACAACAGTTGTAATATTATGACCACAAAGCACTTAACAGTATAATTCAGAATGACAACTAAATGAACATTTCATAGACTGATGGGTACACCAACAACTCAGAGTCATGCAAATTTATAAGAGAGGGGTGGAATAAGCTAGTTGTTACTGGGCAATGCCTCTACAACACAAATAAAATTTGTTTAGTGTTTTGCAGTATCTGGTGTTTCACTCAGATAAAACCAGATAAACATTTAAGGACTCTAAAGACTGTAAAACAGACCACTGGTGGGTCTCAAAGGGTTTCAAATGACAACCAGGTAGGTCAAGATGATAGATGACATCCAAACAAGAAGCATAAATTAAAAATGACTTTTTTTAATCGGTAAATTACAAAGGTAGTCCTTTTTATATCCAAATGAGCTAAGAGCTAAAAGAGTTAATTAGCACCACTGCTTTAATTTCACACCATCGTTTATATCCCCTAAACCCCTATTTCACTGAGGGCTTAGTTCCTCCACACACAGAATAGAGCAGAGACTTACACTTTACCTGTCTCTCCTCTCAGAGGACAATGTTAGTTCAGGATAACATGCACGTTATGCTTAAAATGGTTACCAACAGGCTGGTTAATGCACTAAAATGCTGACAAACTCAGGTCTTCTGTGTCCAGAGACAATTCAGTTTAAACAGACTCATGGTGCTGTTTGATGATCTTTGTTGGAAGTGATGTAATGTAGCCTGAGAGCATTTTATGTGGACTGAGCATTGCACCAGACTCCATTTAAAAAACAGATTCTTAAATGCAACGTTGTTTATTGGCAACTGTTCATGAATAATCTTCTTCACACTCTAAACCACTGTCTTGGACAAAGGAAATAGCAGGAGCAACAGGTGAACTAGTTTTAAAAGTGACAGATTTTCTTAAAAAAAAAGTGCAATGCAGTGCAGTGCAGTGAATCAAATTTATATTGATGTGACAAGTGGTTCATGTGGACAATGTAACTGATAAAATTCTTTGATGAGTCTCCAGTGGCATGAAAAAAAAGGAAAATTTAAACTGATAAACTTGATGACAGAAAAAAGTGTCCAATCCACTGTCTGGATACTGTCAACCTCATGGAAACACTGGCTATAGTTCGCATGTTCCTTTTTTTTCTCTATTAGTTGCTATTTGAGAATTCACTTGGAAAACTGGAAATCTGCAAGCTGCATTAATAAATTTCTGGCAAATAAGGAAAGACAAACTCCAGGAAGACCTGCCAGACACACAGCCCTTACATCACATTATAAAACTGTTTTGGCTGTTATATAAAATGAATTTCTATCTGCAGTGCTGTTTCTATCTGCATCCAGAGTGAGTCCATATAAATGTCTGCCCAGAGAAACAATGGCGCCCCATTTGATCATTAACATGGTACATTAATGTAGCCCATTGGTTAATGACTGTTTAAACTCTGTGCTCACAGCCCGTGACAGTCACACAGTCTTGGTACAATACCCCTTGGTAAGGCCTATCATTTGAAAAACAGGCGGCTGGGTTTGAAATTGGTGAAAATGCATCGCCCAATTTATCTTCACTAATTTGCAACTCTGCTTTAATTCTTGCGCTTTTTTTTCATTACCTCATTTGTGACACAACTGTATGGGTAAGATTAAAAAAGAAAACAGGAAAATATACTGTCAGACTGTGTTACATTATATAGGTTGCTGCTACTTACACAACAGCTTCTGTTAATGAGACTGTGAAAAAAATAGTTCCAAATGAGAAATACACTTATTCACATTTTCAAGTTCAGTGGGTAGATTGATACCACATTATCTGTATATTTTATGCAAAGTATCAATCTGCAGCCAAATAGGTTTGCTTAGTGTAAGACTGGACAAAACTTGTCTGATTTGAAAAGGCAAAAAATCATTCTATCACACATCTCAAGCTAAAAAATTAATACTGAATTATGAATGAATACACTCTCCTTTGCTCAATCTGTATAAAAACAATTGAATAAACAAACAGTTAGACCTTGTTTCTTCAATGCTTTTTCTAACCATTAGACGGAGCCTTTGGATGTTTCATCTGTTTCCAGATTTTATGCCAGGCTAAACCAACCGCCTCCTGACTTTGCCTTGTTTATGCTGAACACCCATGACGTCTGAATCAACCTTTTCATCTTATTCTCGGGCAATAAAGATAATCAGATTCTCCCTCCACCCACCCAAAAAGACCAAAACTTTGAAACAACTGGTCTACTCCAGAAAATATTACTACTTAAATCTGCTTAGAAGAACTCTAACATTAACTGCCTACACCTTTGTGGCTTAGATGTAATGTTAACATCAGTATGTATGCCCACACTAAGACCTCAGATCAAAAACAGGAAACGTGTTCCTGCCTGACCAATATGCAGCCATATATGGAATGAATTATTGTTACAATACATGGCAACTGAACAATAGCTTCTTCTTGTGCATCTGAAAAGGGTCATTTGATATGAGGACGAATCTCCATATTACGTCTGTTGTTAGAAGCTACACTATCCACCCCGGCTGTGCTGGCATATGCAGCATAATCCAACAAAACTTTTAATGAGAGTCACAGCAGAAAAGCATGCAAGCTTTGCTCAGCTTTGGCAGACAGCTGGAGTAAATATACTACCAGCAGCTGGGCTTCTGCCTCTCTTTGTAACATTTCCTCAGTGGTATACCTGGCTCAAGCAAATAGGTTTTGACTCTGACCTCATGTTAAAAAATGTAAAGTAATCCGAAATGAAATCTAACTTCTTTTACGTCACATTTTGAGACAAAAAACTCTAACTTTTATTAATATACACATTCACTTAAAAAGTAGAGGACAAGTGCAAAGGTGTGTGTGATGTCTTTTATACTGACACTTCAGGAAATTACACAGAGCATGCCTGTCTGTGGCCTGTTACAGTAAACCATCATCAGCCCTTCCATGTGTTTCTAACTCAAACCATTCTGTTGAATACAGGCCAGGTATTACTAGTCTCCTTCAAACACTGCGGTTACTGTGAAAGTGTGCAACTTCCACTTCAGGGAAATGCTAAAAGGACCTTGAAGCGATTATTGGTAATTTAATTCCTATGTTATTATTCACAGAATGCAACAATTTAATATGTTAACGGTGTGGAAGAATTAGCTACAGTATAAACACTAAAATGAAGGACTACACTACTCAAATGATGAAAAATATTTGGATGAAAAATGAATTTGAAAAAAAAACTGCTCCCTGGAGAACTGTCCCTCTTAAAGTGAACTTAAAACAGCAGTGGTTTATGACAGATTATTTGCCTTTAAAAAAGAATTATTACAATTATAATAACGGACATAGCAAATAAAAATGTAATATCTTCTTATTATAAACTATTGCTTCTATTTCTAATAATGAACACGATAATTTTGATATTTTTGTTTTAACATTGAATTTTTATTTTTTTATTCAGTGTTCTTATCTTCAGTTCAATTTGCTTTTGCCCCCGGGATCCCCTCGCGGCCCCTGTGGACTCAGGGCTCCCACGTTGAAACTCATGCATGTAGAGCAATGTCATATACATACAGCGCAAGGGCATGAAGGCAGTCTGTGGTTTACATATCACCACACCTCTTAACCATTGCAAAACCAGAAAACAACCAAAGCGTGACCACATTACATTTCTCCATGGAAAGAAACAGATGGATAAATGGACACAAGCCAAGAGCAACAAAGATGTAAAGAAACCAAAAATTATAAAAACAGTGCTGATACATGGATTGGATAGAGAAAAATGTCTGAACTGAAAGTGTAAAAATGAATGTGAAACAGACCACACAAGGTTTTAAAGATCACCAGACACCACATAAATCTTGTGATTAATTAAATTTAGGATTTACTACCATTTAGCATGTATCTAAAACTAATAATTGAGGCCAGCATGTAGAGAATATAAAATGTTTTATGATAAGAGCACCAGTACTCATTCACAAACACAGGCACCAATATATGCCTCTCTCCATTGACATGTTACATGTACACTTTATATTTTGATGGTAATTTACATTATACCCACACACTGAAGATACCATTGCAGATGTGGAAGTTTTGATGAATGAAGAAAATGTATCTGTCCTGATTTACAGCCTCATCATTCTGCTTAATAACTACTGTTTATGTATGTTTTCTGGTCAATAGGTCGAAATAATCCTAAAAACATATGTCAATTCTGGTAAAACAACTCCAGGTTTCAGGGAACATTATGAAGCAAGAATTCTGACAGTCATGGTCTTTTCAGTAAAGACATGGTTTGTATTACAGTCTCCCCTAAAATGAAAACAGATGGCAAAATGCATTTGTTAGAAACCAGACAACTAGGTGGAGTAAAACTGAAAATGTTCAAATGATGAATCTGATAAGAATCTGAAAACAAGTAGGTTTCTAACTATTCAAAGACAGAAAAGTAAAACAGAAATAAAACAGGGAAGTTTACATTTCTTGTTTGTAAGTAAAAAATCTAATTATGTGAAACCATGTGTTGATTTGTTATCCTAGTGCTTAACAGTGCGGGTAAAAAAATAAATGGTGAATGCAGTAGTAATGTAATGCACATCAACTGTATGTTTATTTTTGACACACTACTTTAAGTCATGAAATGCAAAGCACCAAAACATAGGAAGAGAGAGCGGATGTTTGCTTCTGCTGGTGCTCTCCATCCGTCACTAAGGAATGCTCCTTAACACTAACATGTCCTCCCCTGCTCTCATGATGATGACTTACACCCCACTGTATCTTCCTCAGTGCTTTTAAGGAAAAGGATTCATTCCTTACCTAACAGGGCATATAATCACTTTATTTGAAATGATGGCAAGGCTGTCGACTTTAATATGCAAATCCACAGTAGTAATACTAATGACAGGAACTGCTCTTACTCATAGCTCAACTCATAAATATGTAATGATATGATTCAAAATATGTTGCCAAGTGCTACACCATTACCACTACACAGGAGAGAAAAAAAAGCATATGTGCTGTGAATTCTTAACATTAGAATAAATAATATTGCTTTGGGAAAACAAAAACATACTAGAATGACAAATAATTTATGTTACTGAGTGCAGGCATTTAAGAAAAGCAAGTGATAATCGTAAATAGAGTTGATGTACAAAAATATCTTTTTTCTTCTGTTCAGTAACTCTATTCTCTGCATGAGAGGAGCAGTTTTGTTGTTGTTTTAAAGGACTGATATTACTTAGCCTGGTGTACTTTTATTTTGCATTGAAAAGCATCTTGGTGTTGCAACTAATTTCCCCTGTAAAGGGTAAAATGGGACATGAACATGAGCACACAGGCAGGAAATCACATAAAACTGTCAACTGGCAAAAGTGACCACACAATCAAGTAATCAAGAGGGAACCACAATTTAATTTCATTATACAACTTGTTACAACTTGTTGTATAATGACAAATAAACCTCCTTGTATCCTTGTAAGTAATGAACATTAACCTGATTGTTATAATTTCCCTTGTAAGCAACAATTGACACAAAGTCATTTCCTGTGTAGAGTAGAAATGCTGGTGTCATTGGAAACCCGACTAGTGTTAAATTAGAGCATAAGAAACACTTAGGTGATTAAAGAGGCAGTAAATCTAAGCCAAAAAATCCCATTCTTATTGACACACTACTAATGTTAAAACTAAAAAATGAGGATCAGTAAATACAGAAAATTTAATGTCAATTCAATTCAATTCAATGGAAACAGCCTCTATCAAAAAATGGCCTGTTATCTCATTAGTGGAAAAGTTTTGGTACACTGGATGTTTAAGGACAAAGTTACAGAAAGTGAACTTGGCTGTTAGATGGGCCTTAGAGGCTCCCATTTTATGGTTTTCATCAGGCATGTAAATACAATAAGCTGAATTTACAGACCATGGGATGAACAGATTTAAATTGTATTCCTTATTTTCTATTGTTGACTAACTTACTGAGAAAATAATATGCTGGAGAAAAGACACCATCCTTCAAAGAAATAAGACAGTATGGGTTGTTTTAGCAGGTGTCCTAAAACTAACATATGTTTAAGTAGAAGTGACAAATCTTTGTAGAACCCATAATAGTAATTATGATTCTTGTCTGAGTTGGGCAACAAAACATGAGACTTTGCCACAGTAGACAGGAGTTTGATTCTGGTTTCGCTCTGACTATAAGTGGTGGTTTCTTCTTGCCGTCAAAGCGGTTCCTATGTCTGAACAAGTGCTTGTTATGATTACGAAAGTACTATAAACTTGAAGTAGTAATTTTAACCCAAACCATGCTCTTTCCCTCTCACTTTAGCTGTGTCTAAAACGAATCAAACCTTAATCATAAAACTGTTGAGTCTATAGAGATATATTCTTTTAATTGTGAATTGCTGTTGCTGTTTTAGAGGGCACGTACATACAAGAATGAGACAGATTAGGATCATTTGCTTAATCCGACAGTTGACCTTCTCCTCTCTGCCTTTAAATCCCTTTAATGTTCAACTGTGTGGGAGCAGTTGAAATGTTCATGTCAACTCCTTAAATTCACAGCACAGTCTCTAATACAGCAGCGAAACTTCAATTAATAGGCAACATATCTTCTTATTTAATAGTGATAGAAAACAGATGTTGATGTCCTTTCTTTGACAGGACATTATGTTTCATTTCAGAGATTTTGTCGATGATGAATTATCGGTCATCCAACTACAGTTTTACAGTTATGTCAGTTATTTAGTACATGTTTTTAGCCATTTGTAAAAGTAAGAGTTTATTGCCTTTAATAACAGAGATGCTTGTTTAAGGCAAAAGTGCACATTAAGCCAGCAACTTTAACTCTTACTTTTCCTCTCAGTATACAGTATTAATATGCTTGGAAAAAGTGCCAAGTACTGTAAATCATTTCAGGCATTTTCGATTGGCCTGATTTTTGCAGCGTTATCTGATTCTGCATCTACTGAGGCTTATTCCGGTAAACTTTGTTTCACTCGGCTGTTGAGAAACTGGTTGGACTTATTCCACGCTTACTCAGTCAACTTGTCATAGTGCATTTTTATTTTTTTAATTGCTAAACTCCAAAAGCATATATTTTTTCATTCTGAAAAAAAAAGATTGTATTTCACACAAAACCTAAAAATGTATGGTAAGTAATTCCAGATGTGGTGTCAATAAATCAAAAATAAACCCGCTTTGGCACTTAGCCTGTGGGTTTTTGGAAACATTTGAGTAAAAGCCACTGGAACATTATTTACAACAGGACAACAATTACATGGAGTGAGTTACAGGTTTTAAATTTTATTTTATTATGTTTTTAGTACTTCTGTGCTATTAATTTATTTTATTCACAAATATTATTTATTTGTCAGCACTTTTGTTAACCGGGGTTGTTTGATTGTGCTGTAAAAACACACTTTGACTTGACTTGTTTTTGGTGCCATCTTCTAAAACTTTTCAACATGAACTATCCTGCAGCGGTTTTTTCTTTTTACAAATTAAAAGACAAGACTTGACAAGTATACTCATAAACTATACTAAATGGTTCTCTGTCACATATCCAGTAGCAAACATGAGATGAATAATAATTTGGTCAGTATAGCAGTAGAAATCACATTTAAGAAAGTTAGAGACAGACAGAAATCCGTTTAAATTGCTAAAATTTTCCATCTCCCTCATGTTCTGACATCAGTTTCCAGAGAGTTTTTATTCTTTCATTTGATAAACACTATGCTTAGTGACTAATAATACTGTGGAAGTGTATATGTAATTTTACCTACAACTTTAGTGTGAACAAGCATTTAAATTGTTCTGGATTCCAATTTATTGAATAACTTAAAAATATTGGATGTGTGCCTGTGTGTGCGTACATGTGTGTATTGTTGTAACAATATGACTCAGGGTTTTTCCTGAGTAACACATTTTTCCAACAAGAAACTTTCCTGAAAGAGGCTTATAAAAAGTACATGAATCTACACTGGTTCTACTTTCTACTTCAGGGCAGTACATGAATGTCTTTCCAGGAGTAGCCCAAAAGGACAAAACAGCAAACTAAGTAACTGGGGCCTGTTTTACTTCTTTAGCTGTGCCGCAATATGTCCTTCATGAAGCTACAATCACTAGAGGATGGATCACTATGGCAGCGTAGAATCCCCAAATGTATTTATTGCGTTGAAAGGTATCTGAATTGGGAGAGGGAACAGAAGTCCAACTGAGAGGATTATTCAAAGGTGCAGAATAGATTAAAACTTGATGTGAAAACCAGATACAAGAGAGACTTAAAGACTTGTAGAAAAATTGTATGATCAAACAGAAATGATCATCTTTCTGGAATTTAGGTGTGCCTTTACCCTGTTTAAGTCTAGATCACAATACAAATCAATTACTAATTTTGCATTCAATGGACAGTATTTTGACAGATTATTAGGTTATTTGATTGAATAGTATACAAGGCGTAAAGGGACTATGTAATATGGACAGAAAAACTTTTTAATAAGTCTAATGCATTTTATTAAAAGGACATAAATAATGATGTTTGATCAACAAAGTGCATGAGAAGTATCAAGTTTATCATGTCTCACAGGGGGGCTGACAAAATGTTATCCTGAGTTTTCCACTGCATAAACAGGGTTTCATCTGAATTCCAGAGAAGGGGAGGAGAGAACAGAGGAAAGTCTTGGAGAGATCACAACAAAATGCTTAGTACCACCAGAATTATTTGGAAAAATAACAAAGCAACAATTACACATGCCACACATCAATTATGTGTAACTGTTGCAGCTGTAAAGTGAAAGACCGACTCTGCCTGTGTTCTGCTTCTTGTTCAGAAAAGCATTTCCTTTACAGAGTAGGTAAGACCGACATTGTACAAACAATAAATCATGGCATTGAATTGGGTGATTAATGTACTGTTTTGTCACCTTTGAAAAAAAAACAACAAAAAACCCCCAAAAAAACAAAATAAAAAAAAACAAAAAAACATATGATAGTTAATGTGTCTCCATCCTATCATGGTTAACAGATTTGATCTAGCTTCAATTATGGATATTCACAAAAGATACTTAATCTTAGCAGGTAAAAACAACATCCAAACATGTAAATGCACAAAATTTAATATATAAGCAGTTTAAACACAAAAAAGGGAAACTTATAAATCAGAGCACAACAACTTTCTATGAATGTTTGTTTGCTCTGTAGTGCATAACGATAAAGCGATTCAGTCTCAAGTATTTCATGAAAGCTCAAAGATTTGCTGTTTTCCCCAGGGGGTCTGTCTCACAAGCAGGATTACGAAGTTAGCCAGATACTTGCTGAGTAAAACCTGAAAGCCCTGCAAATCTGCAACATGGACTCAATAAAAATCTTTTCAAGTATACAATACATTAATACATTTGTCCAGCTAGTCAGTAATCGTGCTTTGTGACAAGTCATGGAGATAAAATTATTAGGATGAAGAAACTGATGGATTCATATTTTTTTCAGCAGCAACTTTGGTTAGGAAAAAAATATACTATAAGAATACAAAAGATGGTTGGCATGACCAGCGAACCACAATGCCCAAAACCAATAAGGAAAGGATAGCCACTAACAAAAACTACAGAGAAAACATGACAGATATAAGCCACACAAATGGCAATAGTGATTACAAACCAATCATTGAGCCAAAAGCTCATATTTTATCAGCTTGATCAAGCCCTCTCTTAGTTTTTTAGTTAAGAATTTATGCTACAATCACAGATATTCATAATTAAGTGTAACTTCTGGAACAGAAACACTGGCCAGTCTTTCACATTTTATTATGAGCCAAGCATATTTAACCCCACAGGCTGTATAATAAAAATGTATGCATATATTTTGAAGCCTGAAAATGCTGTGCCTTGAGATGCTGGTCCTTGAACACAATTGATACAACTCAAATATGACCATCTCCACATAAAACAACCCACAGAGACACAGAGAGAAGAATGTGCCTCCACTGACAGTGAGACAGATATGGTTGGAGTCAACTGAAGCCCCGGTACGTCTCTTGAACTGTGACATATGCTCTCTGGGTCTTTGCCGTCTCCCCTGGTGCTATTTCACAATATGATAAATGCTACAAGGATGAGTGTGAAACTGTGCACGCAGTGGAATGCTATGGCTGCAGAAGGCCTGTTTCAAAACTTCTTTATGTTGTCCTCTATGATTCAACTACACTAGACATAAGACTTGAATTCCAATGTTCCCAAAATGTAAGGAGGAAACATTTTAAGAAACAAGCTTATTTGCTTCCAAGAGCAAATAAGAGCAAATATTTCCAAGAGTTAGATGAAATGGTCGATGCCACTCTTACATCTGTCTGTTGAATATGATGCTAGACCCAACAGCACGAGGACTGGAAACAGCTAGCCTGGCTCTGTCCAAGTGTAACATATCCAGCAGCCAGCGCCTCCAAAGCCAACTAATTTCTAGGGTGTTTTTCATTTGTTTAATAAGTACAAAAACCAAAGTGGGAATAAAATGTGGTGTTATTTGGGTGAATGTGCATGACTATTTCTTGGATAAGAACAGTGTCTAAGTTAGTTGCCTGGCAACTTCTACAATACAGACTTAAGTGTGGAGTCAATCTTCTCATCCATCTCCTGGCAAGAATGCAAATAAGCAATTTGAAGAAAAAATCAACTTAATTCTAAAAGAAAAACAAAATAATTGTTATATCTTTACATTCATATCTGTTACTATCTATGTGGAACATTTGTAGTTTCTAAAAGCTGTCCTGTGAAATAAACCCTATAACCAATAATTCAACAAATGCCATATAAGATATACTAATTGTTTTGTTTACAAGCAGTTTAAAAAAAAAGTTAATTGCCATCACAGCAGCCAATTTTTTATTTGGAACTAAAAATGCCTTGGGAACCAGCTCTGTTTCATCAGCCTCTCTCTCTCACTTGCAGCAACCCTTCGACATGTGCCATGGTTTGAAGCTGAAGCTAGACATGCCAGTCCCATCAACATCTGGCAGACAAGCAGATGATTTTTATGTAGACTTAAAAAATTTCAATAATCCATTCTTTCATAAATAAAAAATGAGAGAGGAGCATCGGAATGTGGCACTATCTATTGCTAAAACAAGCTAGTCAAGTTGAAAAGTCCAGACACCCACGTGGTACAGGGTGAAACAAGTTAAATAGACAACAAACAATGGAAAGCTCTATTTAATGTTTTCTTGGAGTATTTCATAAGGCTAACAAAGCTAACAAGCATGTCCTATGTCTTTCTATACTGGGGTTTTACTTTATGGAAACCACAAGGAGTTAAGGCATATCACATACATGAGGGGGTTACATGAATAATGCACAGCATTGCACAAACATTTAGGAGTTAAGGGCAAAGTTGTGATCTATTGTATACTGATGGATCACAAGACATCATTAAAAAAACATGTTGCAATTTGACAGCAACTACATTGTTACAGAATGCACTAAAACCAAGCAGGAAAATGCTTGGCAGTGTCCTCTGTGTATAACTTGGTCCAAATAGTAAATATGAGCAGTAGAGGTTGTTACTCCAGCATGAATGATGATTTGTCTCTTACATTGCTTTGAGCAGTAAAGCAAGTGGAGGGATTATTACATCTGAACATAATAAAAAACGAATACAGATCTTGTTTGCCATGTACTCATCTTTTTGCCCTGATCCACATTCACTGGCTAAGATAACCACAAAGACATCTGACTCTGAGCCAGCTGTTGATCTATGAACGGAGACAGCTAATTAAGGATCAGCAAGGGTCTGAGATGTGCAGCTTCATCACCTATCATGCAGGAAGCTGAAGGGAATGACAGTAAGGGAGACGCTGAGAAGGACAATGAAAAGGACTGTGTTTATTAGGGCCAAGCTAAGATTCCCACACGAGTACGTAACTAAAAAAAGTTATGCACACCTCTGCCTACATTCACCCCATGAAGGAACTGTTCATGCCATATGCATTGTGAGTTTTAGTGGGTTGCAAACTGATGCCTGTTTAACCCCATCAAACATCTACATTTCAGCAGAATGTTGTGCAAAAATTAGACTGATGTATACAAAACGTTGAAGAAAATGTGGGTCCCTTGGCTTATAGGGGGCCAATGTCTGTACAAGCAGCATAACATGCCTGTGCAAGCAAGTTTTTCAGAAAAGGTTTTTATAGCATTATTAAAAAATGTTAATTTCACAGCAACATAATGTTCCAAAATGTGCAGGGACACTGATACTCTGTAGAGTGCCTAATGAATGCCATAAGCCTACTTTTACTTTGGCAACTCAATCGGTTCCCTTTGAACTATTTCTCATTTATGCCAAGGCCCACTTGCACTGTTCTCTGACTGCATTTTAAAAAACACATTTAGCTTATCAAATTCAGATCATTATTCTGAATATTTGCTGCTACAGTGAAACGTCTCTAGTAACCATTACAGGGCTGATGGATAATCATCAGCTCACACCATGCAGGTGAACCAAAAAGTGCACCCAGGACACATTATCTTGGCTCTTAGCTGAAGTAGTTTTTCTTCTTTAAATAAACATTGTGGGAATTGGCCGCAGCCAATAACCATAAACCAACATAATTATGTTAAGAATGTGTTTGAGATTTGAAGATCAAACAGGATGTCATTGTGTGCTTGAATCACTGCCAGCAGTTTGTCAAGTGATACAGAGATGAAACTTTTTAAAGCTTGAATTTGAAAGTCTTCTCAGGAAGGGTATTCAACAACAGGATATTCTGGAATTTCTTAAGTTTTCAATATGGCTTCCAAGAAAGGAACATACAAAAATAGATTTGCTTTGAATCAAGATCAGCATCACATAAATGTTTGCAATTAGTTACCTAATTAAAAAAAATAATTTCCCAGTGGAAAAATCTACCAGGGAAAGAGGTTTAAATTTAGTCTTGAGTAAAAATCCTATAGCAACACCTTTGTATCATGCTTTTGCAAACAGTTACAGTATTTTCGCATTTTCCCTGACAAATAAAGTTCTACCATAAGAAAATAATAATTTGCATAATTTTGCTTCCAAAGCAACAGCACACCCTCCTCATCAGCCGGAATAACAATGTGTCCCAAAGGGGCATTAAATTTCTGTTAAGTGTTATTTGAGCATTTATGAGCTGTCAATTATGCAATAAGTGTATCTTACAGAAACCACTAAAATGAGTGTGGAGGTGTTGCAAAGCATGTCTTTAACTACTTTCCTTTAGTCTGTCTGCTGTAAACTATGCCTATTGTGTTTGTCACACTGTCACATAGTATGATTATGAAGACTTCTGGCTTATCTGTCTCCAGAGATCGTTTTATTTTAAAACACTTGATAGTTGTTTTGGTTCATGTTCATGCCTCATAAAGTCATAAAGTAGTTTTTCCATTTACTGACATTGCAGCCAAACACTACTTAAACGACATCACTGGTCTAAGTGAATAACCAATTTTACATTGTTACATTTTGCAATCACTTTCATGAGCATCAAACAGACTAGACTGTAGCTTAAAAAATGCACTCACTCTCATTCGGATAATAACAATTCAAGCAGCATCCAAACAAATAACTCACTCAACTTTACCTGTAACACGTCGTAACTTCTCCGGTCGACTTCATGCAGGGATACTTCGTTGTAGAAACGTTATTCTCAGAGCACTCTTCACTGTGAAAGAAAACGATTTGAAACAAAGTTAGTTTTCTTTTTGTCTGATCTAAAGCAAGGAGTCTTTAAGCCACTTAACAAGTCATACCCGTCACTGGCATCCTCTTCTTGGTAGGACCAAAGCAAAGCTCCTGAGAAGTACATGCAGGTGACGGTGAGAAGAAGCGGGCTGCTGTTATGATTTAGTATCATCTCATCGGTCCAGTCACCTGGCTGCTGTCAGTAATCCACTCTTATAATGATTACCTCCTCAATGCCACAACTTCAGGCTGGTGTAGCACAGCGACAGACCCTCCCACTTACCCCGTGCATCAGAGATGCTAACGTGAATGAACTGTTGTCATTACAAAAGCTAACGTTAGCTTAACAGTAACTTAAGTTTCCTTCCTCTGTATGCTTGACAGGTCACGTCAAGAAACCGACTGAACCGAAATAATTTCAACCGTTTCATCTTCGAAATGATGGTAGAGAGGTCGCTGACACATACACGTCACTTTTCGTTTTTATCTCTTTTTGACGAAACTTTAAAAAAAGGACAGAGCAGTAACGGTTATCCCATCATTTACCCACAAAAGCGCGAGCGCATGATCACGCACGCAAACACACATACGTTACACTAGAACGCGCTACGTGCGTCGTGACGTCCACTCCTTTGCTACCACCGCGCGGCTGTAACTGAAATAACAGCTACTCAATAATCAAATAATAAAATTAAATAACCTACATAACATACATTAAAACCCACATAAGTCTAAACTAACCATCAATATGTTTTTTTTTTTTATCCCTGTGTTAAAGTTCATTTGGTACCTGAATCGATGCTTCAACACATTAAAATGCATTAGCAATATGAACAAAGTAATTTTCAAGTAATTCGGTCGTTGTACCATATTTTAAGTCCTAAGTCTACATATTCCATCATTCATTTTATCGTATTAACGAGTGTTTCTTAAATATTAAAGGGGCAGTATTTTCGTTTCAGGAGTACCACTCAGCCAGTGAGATCCAATGTGTTTGGGATTTTTATTCATGGCTTTGGAATTAAAGCCACAATATGTCTACCTCTGTTGCCTAATTGCTTTTTTTCTCACAAGTTTAGCAAACTTAAAAAATAAGATTGATTAACTATATCAAATAAGATGGAAAATGTATTATGCACAGGAGATATGTTGCCTAAACAAACAAACAAACAAGCAAACAAACAAACAAACAAAATAATTTTAAATGCATCTCTTAACTCTTAGTGATGATGTAAGAATGTGTAAGTTGCATCTCAACTAAACAAATATTAAAATGTTAAGTAGTTTGCATAATTTTGACAAGGAAAACTCATTAGTCAAATGAGAGAGTGTAGCATCTTCTTACATCCATTCAAATCAATCCACTGCTTAAAATCCTCAAGAGGACAGCTTTTATTTAGTTTGTGCAGACGCACATCAGATTACTGTCTATTTACCAAGTCAAAAACACTGGGGATTTATGGTGAAAACTTTCAGCCCAGTCATCACAAAGCTGAGCAGCATGTTGAGAGAGAAAAGAAGAGTTTGTGTAAATAACTGAGGATTGCACAAACATGATATATTCACAGCCTGAGACCTAGTGGCACAATGTGCCTCATTTACAAGTCAAAACATTTGTATATTTAAAACTTATGCATTAAACTCTCAAGATTATCTCTAAAGATCCTGTTTATATATTTCTGGTTGACCATTGATACTATGTTCTCATTGCTCCATTGTGTTGTATTGTAGTTCAAAAGCCTCATTAATTTCAAAACATTAATAAAATAATAAATAATAGAATGTTTAATAGCAACAAAATGTTTGTCTTGCACAAAAAAATATTGTAAAAATGTTGTAGTACAACCCGCTAAATGTAGTAAAAAGAAACAAAAATAAAAGTGCTTACTGTGCAGTGAGACTGGAGAATGATGCATTTTGAGCTCTGGTTAAGATGGACCACATGTTAATTGTGATATATGATGTTGAGTATTTTTAATTATGGCATAGTAAGGCATCCTCTTCTGTATACAAATTGTAGTCCAGTATCCAGCTACAATGGTTAGTTATAGGTAAAGTCCCCTCAAATCACCTCAGAATTACACTAAGGTTTAATAATCCACCACAAGACCTCAGTAAGCAGGAAAACATGAAGCGTGTCAACTGAGCTACAACTTCCATGCTCTGTTAACCCGAATTTACCTCACTGTCTTGCTCATTTCTTGAGTCAAGTGAGGGAGTTGATGAGAAACCCTGATATGCTGGTGACTTGCTTGACCTTGTCTTCTGTTTGACCTCTACTAGCAGGCCTGATCTGAGCACAAACGCTGCCCACTGGCAACTGCAGCACCCAAGAGGTCTTCATTACAGGAGGTTGGATAGCAGAGCCACCAAGGAGCCTGTAAAGGATATTCCAGTGAAACAGGAGGACTGTGGTATCACTTACAGCCTCCGTGGTAGCTTTTCAATCTGTGAGGTCAGTCAGGTATGAATTAACTTTATTCAGAGATATAATAATTGTTATAATGTCTATTCAGGTGAAATGTAATAAATTGTGATGTTTCCTATTGCAATCATTTATTTTTTTTTTCATAGAAGACTGGGTGCCATGCCTCTTACAGTGTCATTTGGCAGAAACAGACACCTTGAGCATGTTTCAAAGGGCCTGCTCAAGCATGACCATTTCAGTTAAGTGAAAGCACTGTTTCACCAGTCTCCTCGCTTCATTACAGCAAAGCCTCTGTGGCTCGGTGACTGTCTAAATGGTGCAGTTCAACTTCTGGCCACTTGATGGCCCTTTCAACCAAGAGATCCCACCCCTACCCCTCTTTCACCACTATCGTCATCATTCCCCACAAAATGGATGACAGCTTTTAGAAATACCAGGGTGCGTCACGACTCTGAGGTGCACATGCTGTGCCATTTATGTTCCACCTGTTTTGATGCATCAGCAGCCCGAGAGGCAGAGAAAGATCATGCCAGCAACAGCACAAGTAGCCAATTAATGTTGCAGGCTGCCACTGTATCAATACAGGGCTAATAAGCTCATAATGTCTGGCAACATTTTCTGCCTTAGAGATAGGAAATAATTATCCAGGACTCTTCTGCCATGTCATCAATTTCCAGAAAACAACACAGAACAACAAAGGAAGCAATTTTTACTCTTGACTCTGCATTTTTTTTGCCTCTTTCAAATAAATTACTGCTTTAAAATGTGTTGGTTTGTGGGTATAGTGGTTAAAGCTTGTTTGTTGGGACTGTAGGCATCCTCATTTTACTCAGTTCTGCCTCTGTTTATATGTCTGTCCATCTGTTTGCCACATTTAAAACTTAAGAGAAGGTGGAGCAATGACCATGATCTCATGTTTTTCCTGTTTTCTCTCTGCTTGCCAAATTGTTGTGGATCTGAGCAGTGTTTCCCACAGGTGGACCATTTTGTTTTTTACTTAACAGTGCCACATCAAGACAAACTCTTGGCCTATCTTTATGGCCTCCACAGAAACAAATCTGCAATCTCCAGAGATCAAATGGACCTGAAATTAAATCAGATGAAAGAAAAGTGATCCAAGGAGAAGGGACACAGGCAGAGAGGTTTGCACGGGAACAAACAAAAGCTAATAAAGACTAAAGCTGTCTGTGATGGGGCTTGGTTTTTCCTCTTGATCCAGAAATTGTCTTTGAGATCTCTGGAAGAGGCTGGGTCCATCAAAGTTGATGACAGGTGAGGCAGGACTACACTGTTAAACTAAGATGTGGTGGTTGAAGGGATCTTACTGTGCCAAGTAGGCTGTTTTGGCTGTTTGTTAAGGAAAAAAATCTAAAAAAGAAACATGTTTGAGTCCACTAATAGGCTGTCTGTTGAGAATATATGCCACGAGAATCCATTCAGTGCCTGATAGACTGCTGACATTGACGTTAACCTTTCCATGCTTAATGGATGCTTCACAATGCATGGCTGCAGCAGTAGGCTTCATTGAAATATGGTGTTTTCTCCTCCAGATTCTCTGTCACAAATGGGATAGCATAAAGAATATTGCAGGGAATGAGCACCTCTCTGTCAAAACTCCTTTCTCTCCCTCTGCCTTTCTCTCTTTTTACAGTGCAGCACTGCAGTGCCTCTCTGCACATGCCCAGACAGACTGGGAGAGAGCCACAGCAAGTTTGAGCTCACAAGAAATATTAACACCCAGCATCACAGACACATCCAAGCACTCCTCCTGTGTTTGAGTTAGGAAGAAAAGTCTCCTTTAATACAACTGAAAATTAGTGAATCTGTGACATTTTAAAAACCAGGACAGATTTTCTGTCAGAAGAGTTGAAACTGTGATGTTTTCTTTACAGGGCTTTCAGTTGTCTCAAGGTCACTCTGCTTCCTACCAAATATTCAGTGCAGAATGAACACACTCAGTGCAACTTATATACATGGCATCACACTACCTCTCTTTAGTCAATAACCACATCATTACAGAAATTATTAATCATCATTGAAATAAGGCTTAAGCTTAAATCTGTGTTTAACTTTCTCAATTTTGTTCAATAAACACTATGTTCATTATCTTTATGACATTACAGATCTCATCATGTTTCCTTTTAATGTAAATTTTCTTAAACAACTAAGCCACCCATATTGCCATAATTTCGAAACATTATACATTGAACCATTGCTAAAGCAACCTGAGAAGAAATTCAGATAGTTTTCTCATTTTCAAACAGTCTCCCAGTTTGTTTTTTCCTATTAGCTAGGGCAATAGAGAACTATTTGTGGTTGCTCTTACAGTAGTAGAGCATACAAAATGAAATTTATTACACAAGAGGAGACAAAATGAATAGAAAAATATCATGCAAATTTACATCAAATGTTACCAAATAGTAAAAATAAAGGAAACACACAGGTAAGTTACCAGGCCTGGAAAAATCAAGAGAAAAACAAGCCAGTAACACTCTTTTTGTACTATTTTATGATGCAGCGTCAAAAAGAATAGAATAAAGGAGAAACAGTTCACAAATAGTCTTTAGAATAGGCTCTGATTTTTCCAACAATGTCTGAAAACAACAATCATGTTGCCATTAAAGCATTAAAACTGATTGTAGAAAACAAAATCCATGGTCTTTGTATTGTTTAGTCAAAGCTAATATCTGTCTCGGTTAGACAAATCAAGTAAATACTGAACGGAGGAACGATCAAGGCAATCTGAAACTGTTCACATCAATGGTTGCATGCTGTATTTAAGACTGGACTAAAAATTAAACCTATTTATAAAATTTTCAATCGGGTTTTCAGATAAATATCACAAGTAGATGATTTACAGCAACTCAATCAGAAAGCAAATGAAGCATAGCCATCCTCACTGTGGCTCCATTGCCTTCACTGCTGTAGCAGCAGGTTGCAGTTTTCCTCCTGTCACTGCAGTAAGAATGATTTCTTCCACCGCATGTATGATCACCACATTGTCTGTTGATTTCTTTCACACAATGCCTCCCCCGCCCTTTCTTTCCTCACTTGCACCAGCTGTGCAAAGGTTCACTGGTGAGTCACATAAAGTGCAAAGAGACTTGATGTGTGAGGAGGTCTTGCTGTGAACACGCCCAGTCCAAACAGAAGTGATGCTGGAAAAGCAAAAGCTACAGGGATATTTTTTTATTTTATTTTAATTGTTAAAATCCAACAAATTCAACCATAAAGATTCCCTGTGGAAACAATTAAAGCCAGGACTATGTCGAGTCAAGTCAAAAGACTTCCCCTGTGTGATTACCAGAGCGGAAAAAACCATTAACAATTACTGTTACATTGGAATGTACTTCTGCTACATTACATGTCACTGTGTGTGTCTCCTCACCAGTGCTGCGATCAATAAATATAACCTCAGTGCAGTGTCCTTGGGACAGCCACAATTCACTGCCCCTCCTTGCTATTATGCCCCCCCTCCCCTCAGGATCTCCTGGCTCTTTTTTGCACACATGTACACATATATGGTGTGTGTGTGTGTGTGTGTGTATGTGTATGGTTCCTCCTTGAAAGCATCCTTCCTCTTCAGCCCCCACTTTATCCTCCTATCAGATCCACATACTAACTGATAAAGGAACCCAATGTCCTCTGTGACAAAGTGAGTTAGGTCAGCTGGAGAGACATGCAGCATAAAGAGTTCATAATAAGAGAGAAATAAACAGTTAAAGGGTAAGTTTTGGTCGAAGTGGATGTTGCTGATTTGTTAACCCTTTAGTAAAATTCCTGACAGAACAGTTGGAGGTGTTCATATCAGACGGATGGTTTGATTTCTTTAGACATGGAGAATGTGGTGCATATTTTCTTGATCCGGATGCACTGCAGTGTACAGCCAGCGAGCAGATGGTCAGACCATGGCAACCCATGCAGAAAAAATGGGAATAAGAAGAGATTCTTTCCCTCCACAGGCCATTTGCACTGGTTCAGTGTTATACAAAACAAAAGTAATGCAATAGGATTTCACCAAAATACAAAGCCATCATGTAAAAGTGTTTCAAGGCAAAGTTTTTGTTGAGGAATCTTCATATGGTGGTAAAGGACCTATCTTCCATATATCCTCCTCAAACATTTCCATGCTTTTCTCTACTTTTTCCACTTTTCTTCTCTTTTCTCAACTCTTTGCGATCAGGACTAGCACAGGTCTGGCTCATCATCATTTAAATTAGTTCTGAAGCATTAGGCAGAATTGGCCCTGGGTATGAGTGAATTTATAGCTCCGGTGTGGCAACATGCACCACTACACCCAGCCATATTGTTTAGCTTGCAAGCTATTATCATGCCCATTCGTTTCCCTTCACTGTCATGGGACATTAGAATTTGCAGCGGCGACAGTCATCATTGATTTTCCACTCAAGCAGCCGTTACATCAAGATTAAATCCACCTAGTTTTATGTTAACTGAGCTAAAACCCGGTGGATGGTTTCCATTTGTCCACTAGAGTGGGAGGTGGGTCTGACCTGCATGCACAGTTCACTGTAGACTCGGTGCAGAGAAGCACCTCTCACTGACACAGTGATCATTTCTGGCAAGCTGTAAACACAAAGGTGAGGATATCGCCTCTGGATGGGTTACTTCTCTGTCTGTCTTTATCTCCCTTGTACTGCTTTTACTGAACCAGACATCTATGTAAGAAAACACTGTAGCTCCCACCTTTAGTATACTGCCATAAAAGCTGTGTATATTTCTATATTTTTCTGTATTTGTGCATGTAATTATTCTTGGTGTTCACTATGTGTATAAGGCCTCTAATGCGTAGAAGTGTTAGTGTGAGTTGTTGTTTTATGTGTTACTTTGTTATAGGCTCCTTGTTTGTGGTCCAACATACCATATTTCTGGATTTTTATTAATAATAATAGTTGTAAAATACACTTTAAAAAAAAAGAAATGTACCACATTATCCCATAGCGACTTTACTTGTTTTTAGTATTGAAAAGTAAGTGAATACATTTACTCAAGTAATATACTTTAGTATAATTTTGATTTCCTTTTTTATACTAATTCTTTCACTCCACTACAGTTTAAAATAAACATTACACTTTTTGCTTCACTACATCTATTTGACAGCTTTATTAACTAGTCATTTTTTGGAGATTCACATTGTTAATACAAATAAAATTGTATCAGCTGATAAATTCTGATACATTGCCATAGATAAAGCTGCTCAGCTGCTTTTTTGCCTTGGTCAGTCTCTCCCCTCCCTGCTGTTGGTGTGACAGTAGCTTCAGTCTGCTGACACACTATACTTTATAACTCAAAACATGCAGGCTAATAGTTAAATGGATGCTAGCCAGCTCCTTTTTTGTGTTTTGCGACACTTAAAATTATACAGCACTATAAATATGTTTCCACTTTAGCTTTACTTTTGCTGACATTCTTGGCAAAATAACTCTTTGTGCTTTCCCTTACTTTTTTTCCATTTACTGAGTCAGGATTTTTCCCCCATCAGGCATTCATCTTCTGGTACAACCTTTTGTATAAGCTTCCTCATTGGGCCAAATAAAACACTTTACAGTCCTGCAGATGATGCAGATTGCTGCTTTGCTGTTTAACTGACCTGTCTTATCAGCTAATTTTACCAGCTAATTGTATTTCATTGTATTTCAGCTCACTGAGGTGTCGTTAAAAAAAAAAAAAACAAACAAGCAGCAGAGGCCCTGTCAGTTTTTCTCCTTTAATTGATTTACCTGTCAAAAATGTCACTAAATGGTTAGTCATATTCTAAATGTCAGTATGGATGTACAGTTGGGTGAGAAGTAAACAGGAAGTCAAGCTGACTGCGTAGAAAGCAGCCACAACTCAAAATGCTGTGGGTCTTACATTGTGGGTTTCTGTCCAGCTGTGTCACGATCACGGGGAACTCACAATCAGTACAAATGCTGCTTGGATTTAAGAAGTGAGGATCCTCAAGTCAAGAGTCTCCATCCTCCACCAAATATAACTGTAGTTTTTGCAACAGATAGTCCAGTTCAAAAGATGTGCTGGAGATTATCTACCTGCTCTGCCTATACTACTCCAGCACACACACACCCACACGCATACAGACACACAAACACACACACACACCCACACAGACACACAAACACACACATACACCTCCCTGCGACTTGCTGATAAGGTTTCCCCATCAGCCAGCTGCTGCCACAGCACTCTCCCTCCTGTGAGACTCAAAAGTTTCCATCCTGGAAGACACCTAAGCTGTAACTAAAGTCTGGCATCTACATGCAACCCTGATGCTCTGATATTTCAGTATCATTCACACTGATCTGACCTTGAAATATATGGCAGGTTGCACATATGCAGCTTTACAATCTCTGTGTCACAATGGATTTGAAATGAAATAAGAACAATGTCACATTGCTTCCACTCATTCTGATTTCTCCAATCAAAATCACTCTTTCTCCAATTTAGCTGTTTAATCATTAAATATTTCTTTAAAGTTCAATATGACATGTTAATTCTGTGGTTTCTCATAAAAATAGTCCTGAATTAGTCCATTTTAAAAATTTAAGGTGTCTAATTATTCAAAACTTTGGTCCCTCATCGCTGGTTGAATCAGTCTGAGCATTTTTCTTTGATTTAAAAGGATTGTTAGAGTCCCAGATATGTGACTTTGTTCAGTAATTTACAACAAAAAACAAAGATTGGTGGAAAGAAACCTTACAAGAAACAGCCATGCTAGCAGCTCTGTGAAGCTTACAGGTTCTTACAGGAACAGCAGTGCTTTAAGCTCAACACAAATCGATAACTACAGCTGTGGCTGATGGGAAAGTCACCTGTTTCAGCACGTCATTATTTGGGAACAATGAATATCTTTGCTGAAAACAACAAAAAAAACAACAAAAACTAAAACCAAAATATAAAAGAATAGAAACGTTATTCTGGGGAGCAGTATTACTGTATGTTTATTGTGTTTCTTGTCCTGTAATAATCTTGCCCCCTTCTCAGTTTGAATGATCTTCTGACCCATAGTCTGAGTGCTGACCCCCCCCACAACAAGTCACAGTGTGATTAAAGTTAGCGTCTTCATAAACTTTGAATTGTAGGGGGAAACTTTATGTGCATGGAAGCATAAGCTCATAAAGAGAAAAACTACATTACAAAACATGTATGGAAGTAAACAAACAAGGTCCAACACACACAGTTTGTGCCATAGACTTATTCTAAATGAGCTCAGTTGAAGTAGAGGGGCACACCTCCGGGCAAATTATATAGGCTGTTGCAACAACTGAAGCACAATAATTCAAAGCAGTCTTGTTAGACTTGGAGCGAAGACAGCTGGATTGGAAATGACCTGGATCCATGTGTAGTGTTAAACCCCTGTGGACTGCGTCACTAGACAAACATTGCCAACTCATGCGCCACTTACACTTCAACTGTTGACGTAGAAATGCTTGGATCGTACTGTGCAACCCACAAAAGTAATCATTACCTGATAACTCTAATCTACAGTGATGCGTTTGGCTCCTCCATTTTGC
>JAPZDZ010000011.1:15487698-15500594 GCA_029783805.1 Acanthurus tennentii
TTATATTGTTACATTAAATATGTTGAGCCTCACTGACTCCCTTACTGGTGGGTCAAATCTGTGCAAAGTCATGCTGCTCAGTCAAAAATTAGTTTGAACTCATTGCAGATTTCAACATTTTTGAAGATACTAAATACGTCAGACTGAACTTCAGTGTATGTTTTTACATTGATGCAAAAGACATCTAGAATATTTTTTACTGAGCTGTTATATCAAGTAAAGTAAGTGTAGATGTCAGCAGATGAGTTACGCTGCTGTTCTTACATGCAGTTAAAGTCTCTGAGTGATGATGCAGAGAGTTTTAAGTTATTAACTTTTATGGGTTTTCTGTTTCGGGTGGATGAATATCGGAAGTCAGCACTTTCTGAGAAAATGGACATCATCAGTCAGACGTGAACTCATCGAGGAATGTCAGACATGAACTCGTCCACCACCAGCCCCGTTCACATGATTTGGCAACCTCAGACCACTGCGTCCTCCCCAAAATGAAGATGGAGCTCAGCAGTATCAATTCTGACAGTGATGATGAAGTCATTGCTGCTGTGAACCACTTTCTGAAGGTCCTAGACACTGGCTTCTGTAAAGAAGGGATTCACTGCCCCCTGACCACTGGACTGAGTCTATAAATGTAAGAAAGAACTTGAAGAAAATGTGCTAACATTACTAAAATTGATGATTTTTGTACCTTAGGGCATGAATTTATCAATCATTCCATCATGAGGAGCTTGAGCAAGCTGGTGCAGAATATATGTAATACTGTCGGATTAACTCAAAGCTACTTATAGGAAAAAAAGGGAAACTCTAAGAAAAGTCACGGCAAACCAAATCCACAACTGTTTTACAGAAATGAACCACAACAGCTGGTACTGCTGTATTTGAATTATAGGCGTATTTCTGTGATATATTTTGCAGCTTGTTTTGTTTTTTTCAGATTCAGAATGACAAAAACAGTCTTTGAGAGCACAGCAGTGGATAAAACAGAGATGCCACCAAACCCATTAGAGTGCTTAGTGTGGGGTAAGCAGAGGAGCTCATTAAGCTCTTGACAAATGGTAGACTGTTGCAAGACAAGTCATAAACTGTGACCACTTGTGGTAGAGATTCATTAGAATATATCTAAATGGCAAAGTAATTACATTTCAAATCCATTATTTCTCAGGAGATCAGACCTCGCCTCAGTGTGAATACATATGTGGCTGTCAGTCATCCATGAAAAGCTTTACACGCACACACACACACACACACACACACACACACACACACACACACACACACTTCTGTACCCTGAGCTGCACCATACTGTCCTTGGTATAATTTAACTCTCGGATTGATGCCTTCAGTGCTGTAGGTTAAATAAAATGCTTTGATATGCAATCCTAAATAATTGAATCCATAGGATGACATCATTCTAAAGGACAGGTATTATTTGTCTGTAGGTCACAAGTCATTTAAACGGTCGAAGCCAAGGTTAAGGCTCATGTTCTTCCACTGTTATGCTGAGACTTCAACATCACAGAACTGCTGCACATATAAAATGATATGCATGGAACTTAAACTATACTTGTCCAAATAAATTAAAAGCAGTCCTTTCAGACAGAAAGTATTAGTGCGATTTAAATTCAAATTTAGATGCCAACCAAAGAACAGAAACACATTTCTGGATACAGTAAAAACATGTGATGCCTAACTGATGGCTTCTTTTTATTGTACTCAGCATGTTCTCGCTGAGGATATTAACATTGTCAACACATATGACCCTTTTGCTTCCCCTCATATACATTTGCCAACCTTGAGTGGCTGCTGGATCAGTGGGGGTCAAGCCTAAGCCTGTAACCTTATTTTAGTCTTTAGTATTTCAAAGGAGATAACTCCCCACTAATCCTGACCCCGTGGACCTGTAAGAGCGGGCAAAGCCTTACTGGGCATATGAAAGGGAGTGACAGATGAGGAATGCTGGGATTTTTTTTTTTGTTTTAACGACGTTGACAGGTGCAGTCTGGGATTTAGACCCACTAATATATTGTATCCCAGTTCCCTGAAAGGAACCTGAACAGGCTGTGAACTGACTCATGTTAATCTGATGGTGCAATAAAACAACAGGCTACACTGGAGCTGAGTTCTTTTCAGGTAAAGGAAGAAGTTCTGTTGCAATCAGAGTCACTACCTTTTTAACTCTTACCTAAGAGAATTATTTAACATCAAACATCCTCTTACTTTACCATTACTTATTAGAGTGTTTATTTTAAACCTGTGCTTAAAACTAGGGTTTATTCTGGGCAGCCAAGACACAGGAGGGCCTGATGAAGTCCTAATATTATTGATAATTATTTTGACAATTGTCTCCTTATTCAAGACAACAACCAGCAACTGGATACATTCAGACCAATCGATCCTTTTAAATTCCCCTACCACCTTATTTTAGATAAGAGGTTTACCTAAAAATGCTACAAAGTGGGAAAACAATGGCTAAACAAATGTAAAGTAGTTATATTTTTGAATATCCACAGGGTTTGAAGCACAACAACCACATAATTTAAATCAGAATGAGTAGAGAGGAGTGGGAGTCTTCAAAAGGTAAGAACCAGATTGATGATGATATTGTAATGCAATTGTAACATATCAATAGTGAAAGAAAAAATTTAAAAGTTGATTTTCATCAGTCTAGGAAAAGGGACTTTGGCCCTCTTGCAGTCATCTATTCCCAACATTATCATTTATTCTTTGTATATTGAGTTAATGTAATTCAGTTTCTTTAACTGTAGAAATACTGATATATTCATAATATTAATAGCATTAGTCTGACTGTAAAGGCTGCGCTGTTTATGCGTACAACTTAGGTTGTCACATCTAAAGTCACATTACACAAAAACATAAACACAAACACTTAAAAAATTAATTCCTTCTAAATACAGTTATTCACCTTTAATGGAGCATAAATGCCTGATGGAGAACATTGTGTCTCTGAGAGCAGAGCAAAAAAAAAAAAAAAAAAAAGACTGAAGCATGCGTCACCTGGACATGAACTCCCAGAGCTGGAGATTTCAAAATATAACCACAAACAACCTTTGCAATTTAAGCTCTGACGAACTCAGTTTTTAAATTGGAATTGACTCAAGCCCCCCCAGTTTCACACACCCAGACAACCCCTCCAAAGATGAACTGTTAACCTTACACTACGTAGACATATATCATGAAAAGTTGTTGAGTTTGTGTATAAATAAATATATAATTGTTATTGCATTGTATAGTAGAGTTGCAAGTAAGCTGATTAATCAGATTTGTTTCTATTAAATGTCAAAAAATAGACCAAAATGACAGAGACTGATGTCACTCTTCACGCAACCAGCAGCAGGAAACTAAAGATTTTCAGTGTACTAACATTTATGAAATAGAAAATGATCAAATTGAGATGTCTGAAAACCTGAAACCAATAAATGATTAAGCTTCTGTTAGCTATTAAAAGCAATACATTAACCTGCACAGAGTAACGAGTCTCCCCTATAGGTACATATGGAGAAATCTGTCTTTTGCATAATAGAAATGATGAATAGGAAACCCTGGTGGCCACATGGACGGATTTTTTTTCACCTCATCTGTCACTGCTGACAGACACTCTTCCTGTGCGATCCTCCATCACCGCTTCATCTCCGAAATCATCCCTCCATTTTCTCCTTCGATCAAATTGTAAATGAGTAAAAGCCCGTTCATTCATGCAGAGCCGGTCTCCATCAAAACACACACTGTCTGACAATAGAACGACACGCACACACTCGTCTTTAGATGACAATATGTCGTTTATTTTCTATATTTTAAAGGTTTATTATTTACAAACAAAATAAACAAAAAAAAAATCAAAAAGATTTTTTGACAAACACTGTTTGTCTGCATATTGTTGTAAGAAAGTTTACATTTATCTTTCTTTCATCGGCATCAAGTAACCAACTGATAGTTCTTTTTCATCTTAGCCTTGGATTACATAAATGAGCTGAACAATGACCATGTGAGTGGGCTTTAAGAGGGCCGAGCGAGCGGCTCGTCGCAGCTTCCGCCCCTCTCTCCACTGTGCACATCATCGGTAAACATATGAAACCTGCGGTCGTCAAAAACCAAATGAACATCTGGTTCGTCCTCTCTGGGCATTATTCTCAGTTCCTTTTTGCATCTCCTTTTATTTTATTATCTCAAACCAACAAAAAAACAACAAACAAAAAAAAAAGAAATATACAAATATATGTGCTGGTTTGTTGAGAGTCTCTACACTGCTAATATGTAAGCTCATTAGATTGTGTTGTACATCACCATTAATGCCCATTCCGGTATGTTTGTTGTGATTGGTATAGTGAAAAAAGCACATAGTTGGGAAGCTCTCCCTCCAAAGGCAAGTATCAAAAACAGCACAAACTAACAGTGCTGCTATCCATCTTGACTGTGTACTAGTTCCTATACACTATGGCATATTCACGATTAAGCGCTCTTCGTTGTAAATAGAACATCTTCCCCCCCTCATTTAAAACCTCATACAGGATCAGGGCAGCACAAATTCTCGGGGATATTGCTCCCTTTTTCTAGCTCATTCAACATCTAACCTAGCTGAAAGAGTCTGTACCTTTTCTTATTAGTAAATCAGAAAGTGCAATTTAAAACAAAGACAATGACTCTGAATGTTTTGCTTTGGCCAGTTTGCTTCCACACATCAGTATTCAACCCAAACATCAGTGGCTAGCTACAAAGAAAGGTAGAAAGGTGCCCCCCAATTTTTTTGTTTTTTTTTTGTACAATGTCTCATCGAGCGTGATATTACTGCAAGTCTAAAGATTGCACTTTTTCTTTTTTCTTTTTTTTAAACTGTACACAACCTCATTTTAATATTCTCTATAGCTTGACTGACAATGTTAGAAAAAAAAAAAGTCCTGCCTCTAGTAGAAGTTCACATTTGTAAGTAAAGATACCAATTGGATAAACGGAGACATTTGGCCATCCTCGTCGTGTAGCTCCCATCCTGTCTAAAAACACTGAGACATAGAACACATCGAGTATAGTAAGGATGAATGCTGCACAATTGTATGCAGAAGTGTCCCCCCCCCACGCCCCCCCACCCGTGCACCCCCCCACACACGTCCCCCGTACGCACCCAGCTCACACTCATAAATAACAAAGGATGGAACATGGCTATAGTTTAGGCACAAATACTTAAGAATGTCCATGTGAAAAAAGTCAATGCTTCTGTTCACACACAGATAACGTCTAGGCAGACAGACAATGAACAAAACATAATCTAACATTAACATTTAACGTCAACATTTCTTGAGATAGTATCTATTTTTTTTCTCTTTTAAGTATTTGTGACAGTGCATGCTTCCATGACATTGGTGGGTTGACTGTATTGGTACACTATCGACACAATCTGTAGCGAAGACTTGTAATCTTTTTAAAAACGGCATCTCAAAAACGGGGCTTAGTCACTTTGAACTGATGAGATATTCAGCTGCCATGAAAACTATGACTCTTAGCAGAACATTTTGCATCACTGACAGGAAAACATTTTGTCACATTTAACTCGAGGCCTTGTGCACACACACGTATCCACTGTACATGCAGGAAAAAGGCCTTTGAGCACGATTAGTTAATTTCAGCTATCAAATATTCTGATTATTGTAAGATTAAAATAGTTAAAACAGCTCTAATTCTTTTTCACAGAGTCACAATATTCTGGCTCTACCTTGCTTCCAGGTCAGTTTAGAGTACCTAAGCCCACATGATGGATTTACACGAGACAGAAACCTTAATGCAAACCAGCAATTCTTTTTTCCAACTTGCAGCAGCATAAAAAGCATCTCTCAGTGATAATAACCCCCCTGCACATTTATATAAATAAATACCTGACGCCTTTGACCTATAGCTTATGTGTTAAAAAAATGTCGTGCCAGGCTCTTCAGCAACAGTATTTGTGATATGACAGCATACAGTACAGAGGCAGATGAGCAAATGAGCATAAAATGATCAGTTTTGACCGTAAAATGAACCAAAGAATCATTTTTAAAAATGACCCTCAGCAGTTTTGGTAAACGAGGCAGTGGAAAAGACACATTTACTCTCAGCAGGATGACTTTCAAATCAAAGTTGAGTATTGTAGGTAAATATAGTATATGTTCACTTGATGTGAAATCAAAAACTATACTAGAACTAGAAATAGTATACACAGAGAGATAGGAATCCTTAAATGTCCTCCAGTCAGGTGTTTCTCAGCATCAAGTAATGCTAGCTATTGCATTAAGGTTTGTTTATCTCTTATGAAACATATGTATTTTGTCACTTAACCTTTGTCGCATATAGATGATATCCAGGTTCCTGATAGAAGTAAGACATTTGTTATGATAGAGAATGCACCACACAGTATCTGTAAATACTAGATCTACAAAACTATTTACAGCACACATATAGGTAATCTTTATGTCACAGTCTATTGCATAATGGTGATAATCTTTAGTTTATAAATATTATAAATATACACAGAATTTTTAAGCAACATTACATAACATCTCAGCCATCTGAAATTAGAAAAAAAGAAAAGAAAAAAACAATAGCATCCATCCGTATCATTCTCCACACTCTCCATTCTCCTCAAAAAACAGACAGAGAAAGCAGCATTTTCTATTAACGATTCCCTTTGGACCCATAACACTGTCATGGTTTGAGTGTGAGCCGCTGTGGCGACTGTTTCTGTTGCTGAGAGCAACATGACAGTTACAGTATTCTGAAATGAGCGTTCAGGAAATTCAGTGTGAGATTCGTTTCATGAGTGTGTGCTTTTTGAGATTATTTGTCAGAGTTGCTTGCATTTATAATTCCACAGTGGTGCCTAAAGCTGCTTAAACAGGAGAAGATAATTTGTCTCTTTCTCAATGGTAAAAAAAAAGAAAGAAAGAAATAAAGAAAGAGAGAGAGAGAAAGAATGAAAGAAAGAAAAAGAAATAGTCATCAGAGTCCAAAATGCATTCCAGTTAAAAAAAAAACAACAGACAGTGAAAATAAAATAAAATAAAATAAAAAATTTCATACATTGTATATAATTCTTTATATTTCTCAGAAAGGAAGACTCATGTTTATACTACAGCTTTTAAATTGCCATTGCCAAATATTCTAGTTGGATTTTACACACGCGGTCACATGCACACACTCATACACACACTCAGACAACCATACACACAGCAGTATACTGTATTTACACATATGTATATATATCAATATATAGATATACATATATGAACATATATAGATATATAGATATATATACATGTGACGTAAAAGAAAAGAGAGATGTAGCTGTATAATATACATTCTTAAGTTTAGGGTGACAATGTGTCTAAAATATAATACAAGGGCTTGTATGTACAGGATTTCTATGAGGTTATTTTAGAAGAAAACTGGAGGGAACAGAAATGCTGAAGTTCCTCACTTTCATCTCTTTTGTTGTATCTTCATTTTTAAAAATGAATTGAAACATATTTAAGTTTAAAAAATAAAAAGGGGGAAAAAAATGGGATCATAAATTTGATGCAAAACGCATTTTGTCTTGCTCAGTCTCTGTACTGCTCAGGACAGAATCTCTCCTCGATCCGGGGGATTCCCTGTGCTGGGTCGAGGATGACGATGCCGCCGCCACCGCTGCAGCAGCTGCTGCCGCGGCGGCCGAGCGCACCGGGGGCAGGGCTCCTGACGACATCTGGCGGAATAAATTGACCCTCTGGGGCACTGTGGTGCGGATGCCACTCTGCAGATTCATCCCCTGGATCGCTGCCGCCGCCGCTGTTGGTGGCACAATGGAGGCCAGAGAGTCTCCTGAGGCTGGGTGTGCTCTGGGCCCCAGAGATGTGTCATGTGGCAGTGATGGTTGGGAGGCCGATAAGTGTCTAACATCTCGACTCAAGCTGCCCGACTGAAGAGCCTGTGTGCTCTTCTGGATGTCTCCCCGCTGAGGCGAGGGGACCTGCTGCTGAGGCGAGGGCTGCTGCTGCGGCTGCGTCGCAGAGGCTGCGGCTGCAGTCGACACAGCAGGCTGCTGGGCGAGCTGCTGCTGTTGCGTGGGTAGAGACGGCTGGGCGATGGGCTGCTGGATGAGAGATAGCTGGGAGCCTGTGCGTGAGCCGTACTGGAAGCTCCGGCTGGCCAGAGGGGTCTGCACGGGTGGACTACACATGGCAGCTGTGAAGGAGCAGGGCGACATGATGGCTCCTTGCTGCTGGAGTGGGGTCTGTTGGTTGGTTAAGGAGGAATTGAGGTTGCCATGCGAAAGACTAGGAGCGGGGAACATCCCCTGTGCCGCGGCAGCAGCGGCGGCGGCGGCTGGCAGCATGCGAGCAGCAGAAGCATTGGCAATAGCTGAAGCACTGTAGGTCATGGGAACGGAGGACTGCTGGAGCTGATTGGTGCCGAAGGCAGTGGGGAAGGGCGGCTGGGCTGGTGAGTTAATGATGGAGTTTCCTGACATTGGTGTTGAGTTCATCCCGGTGACTGACTGCTTGCGGTCCACCATCATCACCATCTCCCTGTCCTGACGGATAATCTGCTTCAATATCTCGTTCTCCTGCGTGTTGAAAACGCCGGCGTTCAGATCCTTCTGAAACTTCTGCAGAAGCAAGGAGTTCTTCTTCCCTGTTGGGGTGCAGTCAGAAAAGGTGAGCACAGACAGTCATGGCAAACTTTGGTTGTCCTAAACCACAGGAAAAGGGCCTGATTCAGGACAGTATTGATAAAGATGCAGCTTGTATGTTTTAGTAGGGAGACTTTAGTGCATTTATATTTTTGTGCCAAAAGTGGAGCCCAAATTTATAACTTCAGGTCTTTAAATCTTACGAGCTGCATCTTTTAACATCTGCTAAGGTCTGTCATATTGAATATAAAGTGTGAAGGACACTGAATGGTAATGACTATGGTAAATATAAGGTCTGAGAGAAGTGAAGGACACATGAGGAGACAGAGATTACTGAAAGTGTGATGTGATAGCAAAGACTGTGAAAGTGCTGATTTGAACAATGAAACACAGAAGAATACTGATGAGTTGTACCCACACATCACATTACTGGACAGTTTGCTATTTTTTTTTAAAGGAAAAGACAGAAAGTCTAAGCTCTAAGAAGTTTAAGGCCACGTTCTATTTAGATCACAATGACACCTCTGCTACAAGACACCACAAGGACACTTTGAATAACTTTTTTCTTCAATTTTTGAACAAGGTGACACAAAAAAAACAAGCAAAGACAGTCACAAAGATCTACTTTTAACACTCTATCTAAGAGCATATAGGTTAAAAAAACACATCTTTCCTCGGTTTACCACAGAATGCTACTCTGTCTTTATCATTAATTTCTGCATTGAATTCTCCTTGGTTGTTAACTGATTTTCTTAAATAAAATATTCAAAATACACAATGTGCTTTAAGGCTTAATAGTAATAGTTATAAGAATAGTGATAAAAGAAGGAATAATAGGAATCATAATTTTCTTTTTTACACAGAGAAATTGGTGTTCAGAGTCTTTCATAAATAAATTTTAAGCTCACAGGCCTGTAAATGTTTGGAAATCTTTGCCTATAATCTGTCACAAGACCTGGACTGTGACAATAAAAATTGGACCAAAAAGCTTCTTGGAACAAAAGCCACTTCTGCAGCTTTTTGATTTTAGTAGCTTAACTGTGGTAAAATGCTAAATGATACTAAAAGCATGAAAGACGTCCTGAAAATGGTCTTTTGTAGAAAAAAAATGCCACATTTGACAATGGAGATTTATCTAAGGTCTTTACTTTGAGTGACTGAGTTCAAATATGTTTCCTGTGATTACTGTTGACCTTGTGTATCGACACACTGTGCAGCCTTATAAAAGAAGACAGAGTTGACTTTTAGTGTGCTGGAGGCCTGAGCCACAGTCAATCAATCATTAAGCTCCGTCCTTGAGGGGCAAAAGATTTCTGCACCGAGTTTACAGTCGAGCAGCATTTGCTGGACGGCTTCCTCTCCTTTCAAGGCTGCCAACAAGCCGTGCATTCAGCCATAAGACAAGACTTAACATGGCTGTAACAGCTGAAAAATGGATTGATGTTGTGTTTTGAGAAATTTCTCAGAATCAAGTCCTCCTCCTGACGTTGTTCATTTAGACTGTGACAGTCGCTACAGGGTCGGGTAGTTCAGGGCTAAAAACTAGCACCACATGTGACTACTGTTAACTTACAAGGCTGCTGCCATTGCATTTTTAAAGGTGACGGGGTTAAACTCTGCAGATTGGAAGGACAACACATATTTGTTATTTCTCCAAACTGAACCTGTGAGGATCTGAATGTTTGCTGATGGTTAGACACAGAAAATACTAAGGCCATCGGTCAGTGTGTGAGATTTCATCAATTTTAAAAGGAAAACGATGATGTATTACAATGCGCCGTCTTTCTTATCTGTAGCTGTTCCTGCTGCCCTTCTACACCCTTCTGTCCTCTTCTTACCTCTTTCCTCCTCTAATCTCTGTTTCTGACATTTAATCCTCTGTGTTAGGTGTCAAAAAGATAGACGGACACTTTCTAGATTTACATCTACAGAGTTCTTACAGAAAAAATGGTGTATGGCTGTGAAAGCCTGGTGTTCATTGGTAGATAAATGGTACATATCTATGTAGTGTGTAAAATCCATCTATCACTTGAAGTTTACTTTAATGCATTTAATGTTCAGCAGCCCAACAAAGCTGCACAGGAGCAGAAGAGAACTTGACTATGTGGTAAGTGCTACTTACATTACAATATATAAGTACACTTATGAAATATGAGCGTACTTCAGACAGCACTCATATCAGAGAGAGAGGAAAACAGATGCTTTGAACTTGAAACCGGTAATGTACAGAATATTATACTATATATTACATATTATATTCAAGATATTCTGCTGCAATTACCTGCTTTTTTTTACCTGACCTGTAAACTGTCTGACAATAAAACATCATCAGATGATTGTAGCTAGCTAGAATTTCTTAAAATAAAATGAAAACAAACAAACAAACAAAACATAAATAAAATGTAAACACCAGTCATGGAAAAAGAAGTGCTTCAATTTTTAAACATAATAAACTTGCAAAATTTTAAAAAAGAAAAGATCAAATATGGGTCAAATCAGCAATTAAACAAGTGGAAGTATGATAGTTTGTCAGCATTTCCAATTTACAAATTCCACCCTTAATTATTAACAGTATACAGAAATTGACCCATATGTGGTTCCAGAAAAACATAATTGTTTTAAAACAGTCTGAAAGCCAAATTACACATCAAACAAACAGATAAAAAACAAGCATAACACAAACATCATAATGTTAACAAACATAGAAATAATGAAAGCTGGATTTTCAAAAAAAAATTCAAAACAAATTTTCAGATGCATTAACAGAGAAATTACACATCACAATATGATAAACAATCTGTAATAAATTGTTTTTTAAGTTAAACGTTTCCACACTTCTTTTCTAGAGGAAATTTTTAAAAATATATTATAAAGAATTTATCTTAGCTGATGTTAACATGTGAGAAAAAATTCCTCATAAAAATACAAAGTTTTTCCTCCCAGTGTGGAAATCATAATATTACTGCAGCTCTTTGTCTAAAGATAAAATTTACTTCAGGAAAGTCTGTAAATTTAAATTATATTTACTAAGTTATGTACATAAAAGACAGGACTCATATTCCAAGTTAGACAATCAGAAACAAACTCTTTTTTTTTCGATTGGTGAGCACATGAGAAAGTAATGAAATGGGATTTCTGCATGTAACAGAAAGTGTGCGTGGCATTGCATTAGTAAAGTTTTTTACTAATCTGCAGACATGATTTAATTAGTGAATGCACTTTGAACAAAGGATTCAAAGATTTAAATAAAAATGTCACACCAATAGAGCTGAGCATGTGTGTCCATAATCCAGCTGATTATTCTGTGGAAGTCTGGTACAAAAAATAAACATGGCAGGTGACACTGAATGAGATCTCTTTTGTTTCTTTGATTGTCTCAGATTTTTTTTTTTTTTTTTGACATTTTGAATGTGTCCATCAAAACATCTGGCAGGACTGGTGTGGGTGACTTGAGTTATGTGTCACTGATGCAGGATTTAAACAGTTAATGTAACCTTCAGCAAGAGGTGAAACTCTTGGAGGATGAATTTGTGACCGGATCCACTTAGCAAGCCTCCATAGGTCAATTTGTCCCTGTTCGAATGTTGGAATTGGAATAAAGTGTTTACCTGATGCCTATTCGTCGGCCAGGACACTCTTGAAAACGAGATGTGCTCGTCTCAAGACGGACTCCTGGTCAAATAATTTTTAGATAGATAAAAGATAATGTCAAATGTGCAACACGTTATTGGTTTCAAAGCATGGTTACTTTTTTCTTTCCTTTTTTTTTTAAGAGCAAGACAAGCATGTAACCAAATGCAGTTCATATATAGAAACGATACAACCAGCACGGATCATGACAAAGTATCTTCCCTCGTATGAGACAAAACCCCCTTCATGGTAAGTCCGAAAGGATGGATCGAATCTATATCACCCTGAGGAGTGTCAGTCAGAGTGGGCAGCTTTCGTTTTCTGACATTCAGCTCTGGTGGGAAGCTGGTAGCTCTCATAAAAAGGGCAAATGTAGATTTGGACTGTTGAGGCCAAAAGGCATACAGTATGTTGTAAAGGGAACAATCCAAACACTTCACTCCAGGGCACATAAAAATGATGTTTATATATTATAATTTATGTCCAAAAAACAACAACCTTGTCTCCTGTGAATTACACTCACATGCAACTCTGTCACAGCTTGTTATTAGTGTTCAGTTCAGAAAGTCACGTGACTGTGATATTTGTATTGAACAGAGAAAAGTGTGACTGTAGA
>JAPZDZ010000011.1:15535266-15549047 GCA_029783805.1 Acanthurus tennentii
GTGTTTTTGAGAAGATGTGAACAAATCTGCTGTTCAAAAGCAGCATTGTTATAAGCTGGCACTGTTTTCTGTCATGCATGTGCTGCTTCTTTCTGCAGTTCTGTAGTCTGACATGTTTTTGTTCTGTTTTTCATTAAAGTAAAGATTTAATTTTAAGACTGTGACACTTTTTGTGTTAATCCATCTGGTCTCGTCTGGCTCGTATCTTCCGACACTTCTGCTCTGTGTTCATCAGAAAGGTCTCTCTAACACTACGTCCTCTCTTCAACTGCACGACTACAGGAAATAGGTAGCTCGGACCGAGAGCCAAACACACCAATACTCTCAGCTGGCGTTGGTAAAATATAGGCTTAGAATTAAGTGCATCAAGCTTAAATTTGACCGGGGACGGGGGCAGAGGTTAGCATAATCCTCTAATACAGTGGCAACAAAGAGCCAAGAAGTGATGTGATAGCGGCAGAAGGTCACACGCTGGTCGTGTCCAGCCAGCACGACGCTTATTCACATTTGGCAGGTCCTCATCCATTCAGCGGTACAGAGCTGTGAGGTAAATTAAAGTTTGGATGTCAACCTGGGAGGTATTTTGTGTTTGCATGCAGAAATGAACTTCTACCAGCAGGATTTGTAACACTTCAGGCGTAAACAAACCCCCCTCACGGAGAATTGTTACATTACTTCGGAATAATCGCTTAAAAGCAAACATGAAAGTTGCTGATTTTTTTTATGTCAGAGTCCGTGTGTTGCAGTGTGAAACCTGTCAGGTCCGTGCATGTACTGTACACTGACTTTGTGAATTTGATGTGCAGAGAAAAGAGCATGCAGGAGAATTAGTCATCATCAAGCTGTGGGCCTTGCACACGCAATTACAAAGTGTTCTTTATGCATCTTCAAATTGGACATGAGTGACCTCTGTTTGAGGTTAGTGAGGATTAGCGAGGGACTAATTTGAGGGGATTAAATCCACCACTGGCTATTACGTTGAAGGATGACAAAATGCTTCCAGGAAAATCTGGAATTCTCCCGCTTAACATCGTCTTGTAAATCTCCTCTTGGATCTCTCTTGGTTTTGCTTAATCACAAAATTACAGTTGAACTTGGATTTGAAAAATCATATTATCATGAAATGGGAATTCACTGGGATTTAGCGAGTCTAATGTTTTTTTTCTCTTCCATTTCTCTTCTTCTACATACAAAAAAAGAGGTTTTTTAGCCATTAAGAAATCCTGCAGACAGTGTACGTCTGAGTAAATCAGCTCGAATGTGAAACATTTTATATGTTGGAAAAAGACTTTCAGTGCCATTCTCTCCCCCCTAAGAGAAGCAGCTTGCTGGAAGTAATTACAATTCACATGTCTGTAATGTCCTATGCGTAATCATGTTTATATATGTAGAGTTCAGTGATAAATAAACATAAATAGAGCTGGCATTATTTCAGTGCCTCAGGCAGCATATGCAGGCATATATTCTAAGATGCTAATGAGTCTGCAAATCTGCTAGTTTACAATGCAGACTAGTATAGACGAGACTACACAAGGAGAGGAGAGAAGATGGGACATCTTTTCAGCAACCTTATGCATGCAACTTTGTTCTCTCTGAGCCATGTCGAGGCTGAGGGAGAAGTTGTTGTTTTTTTTTTATCTCTGCATAAAAAGCTCCAGATCTTCAGCAACTTGCAGTGCATTTACGTAGGTAATGAGGCCCAACAGTAATTTGCAGTCGGAGACTTAATTAAAAAGGCAGGTGGTGATCAATGGGATCTTTACACAGGAGCAAAACAAGGAGTGATCTATTAGTGTAACAGGGAACTTTTTAAAGAGCAGGTCATTATTTCTTAACTGCATCCGTCACATGCATAGTGCAGCATATATCTGCAGATATCTGTGAAAGCATTACAAGTAAGGAAAGAAGTACTTAACAGTACAGAATTACTGCAAAACAAATATACAGATAAATGTGGAATAAAATAAGTACATTTCCCTCTTCAATGTAGTGAGGTAAAAGTATAGATATACTCTAAAGTATAAACCTTAGAAGAATAAATGAATCTTTCAACCACTGCATGAGGCTGATCCCTTGATTATCAATGAAAAGACGATCTCAGTCACAGCATTTCTTCCCTGCCATCCTCTGTGCCACTCATTTTTCTTGTTATTTTATATATTTGGTTGCCATTTTAAGTAGCAGTGATGGTTTTGTCATTTCAGCAGCCAACCTTTACTAGAAAAACTCCTCTCTTTATTTTTCTTGCAAAGACAATAAAATGCCTGCATCACTGCGCTCATCACCAGTAATGAGAGAAAATGTTAATTGGGAATCACACATCGAGGTGTTACCACAGTTGGCTTTCTTTTACAGTCTTTCATTTAATTTCCATCTTATAAAAGAAATGATGGACTGGGGACTATTTTTCATAAGCTTAAGCTGCTATTCTTCCTTTGTTCCTTTTTATTTCAGGGCAGTTTCTTTAATAAAAACTCTACAACTCATGTATTCTGAAATATTTAAATGTTGCCTCAGTAGATGCGTATTATTATTATTATTAATCATCAATACTGCCAACACTGAGGACTCAAATATCACAAAATCACGTGAAAGTCTTTGTGTGCGGGATAAAAATAGCCAGTGGGCGTGGCGAATCTGTTCCTCGCTGGATTAGCCCGTACAAACCTTCAATCAATCCATTCATTTAACTAATGCATTCATTTAACTGGAAGAGCCGTCCCTGTTCTAACGTGTCAATCACCAGTTAAAATGAAGACTTTTTCTGCCCAAGTAGCTTTTTTTCCTGCAGGGAGCTCATCCGCTCTGTTTTCCATCATTTTCTGTGTCCGTCAGCAGTATTCTCCTGCTCTTCCACTGAGCACATCACACTGCACTGCGAGCGTAGCTGCCTTGCCCGCTGTCTCACCCGCTCTGCGTCTATTTTGGTCGTGTGAGCGTGATAACCTCAACACTACTGTTCCGCCTTAATCTGTGCTCAACCATTCAGGGCTGCATTGGCAGAGGCAGCATCCTCTGGGGCAGAAGCTCACACAGCTACCACACAGGGGGGGTCACATTTATAAAGTTTTCTGCATTAAATCCATCAGTGGATCGTTTGACAGTGATATTATGTCGCTGAAGACTTTAAGAGGGTTAACGTTGAGTTGAAATTTTAAAAAACAAACCCTGCACCTCCTCATCAGCGCTTATATTGGACTCACACTGTGTGCTCAGTCTATTTTTTGGCTGTAATTACTTCCCCATGTGGATATCACTCCGGGAGTCTGCGGAGATTAATGTATGCAGTTAATGTATGCATATTTTTAGTAAATTTCTTTCAAGGCTCATGCAAGTCTCCTAAAGGCTCGATGCATCAGGGGAGCAAGTAAATGTGTTTATGGTTGAGGAGGAGGATGAATGTTCTATTGATTTGTACCTGTAAACTGAGCAGCGGTAACAAAACAACAACCGCAGCTCAGCTTTAAAAAAAACATGAACACATGACTGATAACCCCCCTCAAAAAAAAAACCAAAAAAAAACCAAGCAGTGCTTATAGTTCAGTCAGCAGCACCCGTGCAGCCGTAGCTCATCCGTGCAAAGAGACAATTGCTGGGAAAAACAAATGAATATGGTTGTGTGTGTGTGTGTGTGTGTGTGGACATATTGTTCGTAAACCATGCCAGGAGGCTCAAAAACAACCGTTTTCCCACATGACCCATTTTTTCCCTCCAATTGTCTGGTTATGCAAGTCTGTTTCGGGACGGCAGTTTGACAACATCATTCCAGGAATTAAATCAGTGTCCTCAGTCAGTGAGTCCGTGATGGAGGGAAGGAGGAAAGAGACAAAGAGCTGTGAGATGGCAGGGAGGTAACAGAGAGGCATCGATCCAAAGCGCAGAGCAGAAACTGATTCATTCTGTTTGACTTCACTCAGCATCGTTTTGTCTGCAGTTGTCGTAGATATATTTGGACATGATGTCTTATATAGTGGAGCCTCTTGCAGCTATTAGCTGTGCAGAATGAGATCCTTATGGTGTATTGTTTACTTATAATGTGAACTGATATTTACAATTTTGTTCTAGTTTACAAAAACCTGCAGTTGCTGATTTTTTTAGGACACTTGGGGGCAGCAGAAGCAAGTTGTTGACACAATGGTGAAATATTTGTATTTTTTAAGCTAATATGGCAGGAAATCATATATTTGGTGTTGTGTTTCAGGTCATCTGGTTAAATTTAGCACATTTTTTTTTCTCTGTTTTGGTGTCCTCTAATCCCTGAAGGAAATATTTGATCTAACAGTGAAGTTGTGAGCTGGACGGATTAAAAAAAAACTGAGCTGAAATTCACAATACAGCTCCGGGAGGCCAAAGGGAGCCGCAGATTCAGGTAATAATTATCTGTCGACTCAACACAGAGGATAAAATGTAGGAGCATGACGCAGTATTTGCAAATGTCATGAAGGAGTGAGAGAGAGAGGAAGGCTGAGTTGTGGTTGTGCTAAGAAGGCAGTCAGGGAAGATTAGTGCCCATGTGAGAGCAGGAGGGATTTGACTGGATTGCACAGGGTGACCTGCTGCGCTCCTGTAAACATCAGCAAGATGGACCCTCCCTACCACAGTTTACAGTGAGGACACGCTTTAACCCCGTTTTCCCAGCAGGAGGAAGAACTCTGTGAAGTAACTTAAGATACCTCTTCATCCTTAGTCATGTTTCTTCTTAGCATGATGTGGTCAAAGATGCATATTTCAGTATAAACAACAAAACAATCAGCGCCAAATAACCATAACAACATAATAGAGCTGTACACAGTCCTATGGGAGCAGTTTGATAGTATAATCGGACATATGATGCAGAGTGGAGTGACATGACATTATCTGGTCTCACATACCTCAGACTATGTTGGCCGTGGCAGCCTGAGTAACTGCACTTGATATGCTACATAATCTAATCTGTGCTGCAGTCACAAATAGACATCCATAATAATACTTCCCCGCGCTGTAACAACGGCGCAACGCCCCTATATGAGACTACGGAGAATTGAAATTGTTTGGTCTCCATTCATATTAAGAGCGAGGCTTGAATCGAGGAGCGCAGCTGTCGTCCTGACAGATGGATGAAGGGTGCTTCAGTAAATCCATCCACTACGACATTAACCCTTGGGAAGTGAAAATAGACGAACCCTAAATGCTTCACTAGTTACTAATTAATTATTTTACACAAGACATCATTACAGGACGGCGGCCATGAGTGGTGTAACTTCCCCTCTAAATAACAAGGGATGATTATGTGGCTCATGGAGAATCAGTCAGTCGAGTATGGAAAATCTGTGGCGTACAGATCATAAGAGCTTTTCCCAGCTAACTACCAGGGATCACCAATACATCTGCCGCCCCCCCCCCCCTCAGTGTGACCCCCTGCATGCCTTCTACACACACACACACACACACACACACCACATAGCAACCACTAACAACAGCCCAGCATACAAAAATAACTGAGATTAGCCTAATCTCCACACTTATCACTTTAGCCACCCTCCCAGGTCTATATCTGTCATCTGTCTGCTTACTGTACTGTGCACACCATGCAGAAGGAAACGTGCTCACTGCAGGGGGGGTGGGGGGGATATCCCATGGGGACGGACACAAGATCAAAGCTGCTTTCAATGACCTTTTTTTCTAATTCTGGAGGAGGGGGGGATTAATAAAAATCATATATATGTATAAAAAGAAGGTTTTCGGAACATGAAAGTGTGACATGAGTTTAAAAACAAAATGATGCGTCCAAAAAAAAAGCAGCAGATGTCGGAGGGAAAATAGCAGATGTTGGTTTAGTTGCAGGGCTGCTGGAGCAGTTATACCTCAGGCTCAATAACAGAAGATGGCAGCCATGTAGGCGCGCCGCACGTATTGCTTACTTACTCCGATTTGGTCGTTTGAATAGCACAAGAGCTGGTTCCATTTGTCTCATAAATATTTATGATTAAAACACTGTTATTTTTAAATTGCATTCAATCTTTTTTTCTTTCTTTTTTCTTTTGCCTGCTGCTGTCTCGACAAACTCTCCCTTTCTCTTTTTCTCAGTCTTCTTCCTCTCGGTGTCACTATCTTTCTGTCTGGCGGTCTTTACCGTGCGGACATGTCTGTTTATATCTTACATCAAATAACGGGCCGAAGTGAGAGACAGACCGTCGGTGACAGGCAGAGGAGGAAAAAAGGCGAGACAGATAGAGAAATAGAGGTACTCCCTGTGGAGGATTATACAACGTTTTAAAGGTCATCCATTCGCTTACAGTGACAGTATGAAACAAATTGACCTGTTAAGCCAGCAGTTGCGACTACAGGAGGAATGTGAGCTTGATTATAACGATCTATCAGTATATCAGGTGTTTTTTTACTTATTTTTAACTTGTTAAATTGCCTCAGTGGACACAAGCAAGGAGACAACATCTGCCAATAAGTATGAAGTCAAACAATTCTGAATGTTTCATTTATGATAAAGAGATATTGGAAGTCTAAACAAATTTTGGTCCCTTTAAGTCCTACAGGACTCTTCACACTCTTTAAAAATCCTTCTATGTACTTCTTCCAAGGTTGGCTCATATAAACATGTTAAAAATAGTTTATAATATTTTCTTGAATTAAGAAATAAGAAAAAACAGCCTTGCCTTTAGCCTTCATGGCCAATAAATTATTTTTTGTGAGTAAATTCAGGTTTTTAGAAAGTTTTTTTTTAGCCTAAGACATAAGAGAATTGACTGAAACCCTGAAGAGCTTTAACTGAGTTTTCAATAAAAATGACCCTAAAAAAATTAAATAGTTTTCACAGATTATTATGATGTGTTTTTGTTTTAGGCTTAAAAGATTTGGATGCTGACAACAAAGCATTTATTCGAAGAAACCATTAAAACTTGGTACTTCCTCCTCAACTCAACTGAACTGAGAGCAGCTGCGGTCAAGCGAGATAGGGAGTGACTAAGGAGAGAGAGAGGAGTGTTTCTGAGGACAAAACCAGTGACTCAGAGAATAAAAAGGAAACTTTCTTATCGTTATTTCACAGCGATTGCACTTAAGACCACAAATACACCCTCACCTCCATAAGTTGTCAAAATGCTGAATTTTTGTGAGAATTTAGCAGAAGCACACACTTCATCCTCAACAACAGCAGTGTGTGTATGTGTTTGTGTGTGTGTGTGTGTGGGTGTCTGTGTGTCCTGCCCTGCCTGCCCAGCACACACACAGACACACACACACTTGCAGCCTGTAATACAGGTAGAACAGAGGAGAGAGACAGCCATGTAACCTGGTTGCTATAGTTTTCACAGAGTTTGACCTCATGCAGGTGGGAGGAGGGTTCACATCACATCACTGCCTGAAGGCTCACAGCCAGAAACGTCCCGAACACAGAGGAATACAAAGAAAACAAGAAAAAAAAACAGGCAGAGGGCAAAGACTCTGCAGACTTAAACACAGTTACATACCTCAGGTAGGTCATGAGCATGGTTTTTTATTTTGGATGAGTCAATACATTGTTTTTTAGGAAAATCCTTTATAGTTTACCTTCATGTTCTTTGTCCTTTCACTACAAAGCTATCAAGGCTTCCTCTCCCTGTTGTTGTTCCATATACAATAAATATTAAGGTATCTGAGAGACACATTGGTGGTTCATCCAATTTTTGATAAAGTAAAGCCTGCACATCAACTCCGATCCAAACCTTTATGAGTCTGACAAATATGTTTTTATAATATTGTGTATTTGAGTTTCTCTTTAAACATTATAACATCGTTGTTTAAAAAAGGGCATATTTGTATGATTTGTGTAAAACTTTGTTTTTTCTCAAGTTAGATCCAGACTGTAACTCAATAATAAACACAGGAATAAAATTTTGCTGTGCTGCTTTTTAGAGCCGAGTTTTCTATTTTTTTTTTTGACACCGTTGGTCTGACAGTTAACTGCGTGGTCTTTACCATATGGTCAAGCAATTAACAAACTCCACCGCAGTTAACAAGACCAACCAGCAACAGAAGGAGCACTGAGTGGCTTGGCAGAGGGAAAATGGGTTAAATCTACAGGGGGATGAGGGGAAAAACTCTTCCTTTCAGGCAGTGGAGTCTGGGATTTTCCAGCCTGTGGGCCAAGAGCGAGCTTCCCTCAGTGAGTCGAGCAAGAACGCGATTCAAGGCACATTATGTTCATCGTCAGAGAGCCGTGTCTTAAAACAGAGAGGACAGGAACGCAGACGGGATGAGAGGGGAAAAAGCATTGTCCTTCTTTTTTTTTTTCTGTCTGCTCGACAAAATTGAGCTGGAGGAGTCCATTAAGGTTGCTGTGTGTGACTTGACTTGCTTGTTTGTGTTGTTTGTGTGTAGGTGAGTGTGTGTGACAGGGAAAAGAAAAGAGAGACATAGACAGAAAGAGGGAAAGAGATCATGTTTTTTGGAAAAGATTAATCAGGGAAAGATTAATTCTACATTTTATACACTAAAGCTACGGTAGCAGAAATGACAGTTTATGGTTTAAAAGCACATTTCCTACATTTTAATATATTCTTTAGTTTGCACAGACAAAATAATGCATCCTCGTCCAGTGTAATGAATACTGATGCTGGTTGAGTTCTGCTATAACTGCGTGGGCGCCTCTCAAAACAGTTGAAGTCACCCCCCCTTCCTCCTCACAGCATGTCAAACGTGTGACAGGCAGATTGTCGCACATGAAGGCACGTGACAGAGCTCCGGAGCCCCCCCCACAGAGTGCAACTCCCACACACTAGACAGCAAAGGTCTGCTTGGCCTCCCACAGCCTGACCGGTCATGATCTGCAGCACCAAACACAGGGTGTGGCCCCCAAACCTGCTCATGCTCATGTGACCAGAATGCTGCAAAATGCTGCAAATAAGCAGAAACACACATGCAAGACTGTCGTCCATTCACTGTACTATTGCAACATGGGAAACAAATCAGAGTTAGAGAATGTTGAGAAGGCCTTTATGAGCTCTGCTGTTTGAGATTCAAACCTGAATAAAATAATACAGTATGGTCATCTGTTTTTTTTTTCAAAAGAAGTGCTGCTGTTTTAAGACTTGCTCAACTAAATGGCATAAAACATGCACAAACATCACTATGGAGCTTGAATACTGATAAAAAATGCAAGAGTGAAGAAGAAGGAACAGCGAATTCACTGTTCTGCAGCCAAGTGCTTGGTAGCCCTGGACAGCAAATTTGCTTCCACTTATGCATTAGTGACAAATGCAATGTGTCAAATTATGGATATTAGCTGAAAGTATCTGCACGGCGCTTGTATTTACTTATATTGAATCAAGCTGAAGCTTCATTTCCCTGTATTATGTCCATTTTGTTTAGTTTTGCCCTCAGGTCTGAGAATCAGGACTTTATTTACTCGCATGTACATAAAAAAAGAAATATGCATTGGGCCTTTTGTTTACTAAGGATTTAATTTACTTTAAGTTAGCAGACTATCTAATCAGTGACCACCTACATTCTGGTTGCATTTAGCTTCCAAGATGCTCTGTAGAGATTATATTTGTCTATCTCAACATAAAATAAAGTAATGAGCTCTAAATCAATCCAATCCACCTGCACCAGCAAAAAAATTTGGCATCTATTACTCATAAAATCATAAAATCAGTACCTGCCTCTGCTCAGAAGCCAAGACCAGAGACCCAGACAAAGCAACTGCTCTTCCAGCAGTTCAGATCGAAGCTGCATGGAGGATGTAGGTGGGTGGCACTGATATGACTGATTTCTCCCTGGACTCGCACATTAGTGGATCCAAAGGCACACTAGAAATGGTCCTTCAAGTTAACACTGTGCACTGGACTCATCACAACATTATCTTTAATGGTGTAGAAGTATTACTCACACCTGCACCTGCATGTTGGTCTGTATTAATTAACCTTTATGCAATCCGCAAAGCTCAAACTGCCGTATTTCCTTCTTTGATTCGTACGCATAAAAAAGATAAACATAACTCAGGATGCACAAGCTGCACCTCAGACTTCTGCTTCTGCTTGATAAATGACTGGCACGTCTTCAGGCGCAGAAAAGTTGCCCCTCAGTGTCCTCAACATACCTTCGAGTGAAATCAGACCTTTGTGCGCTTTGCAAAACAATTTCTAATTCCAACTTCTTCTTCTTGGGACGTTAAATATAAACAACCAGCTGTGCAGCCCTGACTGGATGTTCCTTAGTGCAGAATCTGGGCTAACTAACACCTGCTCCAGAGCTAAAACCTGTCCTGGGTTGAACCACTTTCCCAGCAGCCTCGTCTCACAGAGTTTAAGCCTAAAAGATTAGCAGATTCATTTGTTTGTGAGTGTTTTTGCTTATTATTTCCTTATCAGTTTTGATCTGATATCTCAAAACACTTATCTTGAGACATCATTTCTATTATTTTTCTTTGTTACAGTGAAAAAGGAAAACATTTTTTAAAAGGGTTAAAAAGATTTGCTGTGTTACCAAGCTGCCATATGCCACCCCGAGGCTACTGGGTATAGAAATATCCAAATGCACACGCACGAACACATAACGATGACACATTCCCACAACAATCCTCAGCCTCACACATCACATCAGATCAGATCACATCACATAACAGGAAACAGTTGTATACAGTCATCAGCCGACGGCTCTGCTCCAACACGGCTCTTTCACAGACTGAAGTCCTGCAGCCGGTCACATTCCAGCTCCTCCGTCCTACAACTAAATGCCATTTCAGAGAACATGGTAATGAGGCCAGGCTCCTTTTAATTATCCTCCCATAAATGTCATTTGCTGTTCTCTGTGATGAGTTGCATTGTATATTTTTCTTCGATGGATTTGTGCCGTTTGTTCCGGCGCTGCAGTCGCTGTGGCGAATACATATATAGGTGCAGCTTTAACAAGAGCAGAGCACATGCACCCAAACGCAAACACGTTTAAAAACCTCTGTCCTTACTTCATTTACAAGCTGTAATTACAGAGAGGAGAAGCGTCAACACAATAGAAAATCAATCAGGGGAACATAATACAGGAATCGCTGCTGTATGATACACACAGTGATAGAATGTAACGCACACTGCCCTCCTGCTTCTGTCTTTCTTTGTATTTTCCATCAGTCTTTTTGTCTCTCCTGCTCTCTCTTTCAACATCACACATGATTCAGCACTTCATGATTCAGCACACCTTCTATGTGTCTCCGTGTGTGTGTGTGTGTGTGGGTGCTAATGCACCTGCGAGTCTGCGTGACACCGGGCCCGAGGCCTCAAGGCGTCGAGCACTTGGCAGAGCCTATTCACTGACATGTGAATCAAGTCAACAGGACTCTATAAAGCAAAGCCGACTAATCTCATCTGACACCACACTATCTGTTGCTGAGGTGGCAAATTACCTCACACAGTGTCTTCATCACGATCTCCTTCAGTCACCTTACAAAGGCTGTGCCGCCCGTCAGCTGATTACAGTGCTGCTGCAGAAACTATTGATTAATCAGCAGAAATGTAATCATCAGCTATAGATTATTGATATTGTTTAAGCAAAATTGTCACGAATTTTCTGTTTACTAGTTTGACTAACATGAGGATTTGCTGTTCTTGCCTGTTTGCTAACCACGGCACACCTCTAAAAAAAAGTTATAATGCTGTGAAAAACGTAAATAAAAACCGAAAAAAAAAATAGTTTTGAAAAAGATTCTTGTTTACAAACTAAAATTACCCAGTTTTGTTGCCAAATACACGGCTGGGAAACGACCCAACAGTCGCTAAAATTGCACAGTTCTGGCACAGCAAACACAATTGGAAAATGTCCCGAAAAGTTGCTGAAATTACCCAGTTTTGCCACTAAAAATGTTCCAACAGTCGCTAAAATTACCGAGCTATGATGGATAAAACTGTCGATTTTAAAGAGGTGTTGAACAGCGATCTACTGCTTGGCAGCTGTCTTGTCTCTCTGTCACACCACCAATGGAAATGTAATTTGCATTATGCTGTTTGGATGAACAAACTTGCTAGAATATGAATTAATTGAATATATCGTGTGTGTCCGGAGTTTGCAGAAACATGCAAAGAAAAACATGTTATTCTTCAGTTCCCAATGTGGTGAACCTAAACTCTTTCCTTGCTTTTGAACATCTGAGCCTTCTCAGGATGCCCCTTTCATCCTCAGTCATGGGTGGTGTTGTGTTGGATGCAGAGAAAAAACTCTAAAGACATCGCCTTGCACTCTGGAAAGTTGAAAAAAGGGTGTTTGTCGAAGAAATAACACGAAGAAATTGTTTCTCGCTGCTCCGTTTTTACCCTCTTTCATCTTTTGACCTGAATTTAGGTCTGAGTTTGCATCTAATTTTGTAACTGCAACGTATATTATTAGAAGTAATGTATGCACCAGATGAAGAGAGCTATTTTTACTAAAATATATGTATATATTAATAATAAACACTGCTGAAGCTCTGTCCTGGCTTTAATTCAGCAAAAGACCACGAGACACTGTGAAAAGGTGCAGACAAACATTCACACCTCCACTGTCAGCCTGTTAAAAAGTGAGTTTCAAAAAAAAAGTCGGCTGTCAGACTGTCACACGGTAGTACAGGTTTTCTCACAGACCAAATTTAGCCCATGTAATGTAGTTACAGTCTCCTCTGCTGCTCCCACGCAATGAACTAGATACCCAGGTCAGTTGGCTCACATTTTCCCCTCTTTCAGATCAATTTACAGACTGAGCTGTGAATCAACCTTGTACCTTTGCTGGGGATGAGGTAAACCTGCAGGCACGATAATTAAACAGATCACTTGCATCCCGCTCTGCTGTCGGCTGTGGCAGATAATACTGTGGCTTTATCTTTCTGAAAGAGGCAGCTTAATGCACTAAATATGAACCAGTTTCTTTAGCAGACAAATACTGGCAAGTTAAAGCTCTTCTTCAGGATTTTCAAATTAAAATTCCCATCCAGCCCTTTGCTGTTAGCCTCCTTCAACCATGAGTGTTTATATGAAGCGTCAACATTAAGAAATCTACATGAAGTCACATGAAAAATGTTTTTGTAAGGACTTAAAAAAAACTGTTTTAATATATGAGCAACACAAGTGGGAAGCTTGTGACTAAGATATAAACCTCAAAATTAAACTAAACAATTAAAGGCCCTTAAATTGAACAATCTAATCTTGAAAGGTGAACTGGTTTGTTATGCTGATCTTCACAGAAACATGTCGCATTTTATCTTTGAGATGCTAAAAGGATGAAGCTGCTCACAGGCAGCTGCTAAGTGCCTCACACACATTCACTTTGTTTGCGACTAATAATGGTTTGATTATGCGTAGAAGAGCCGAACATGAATCCACTTCACTGGTTCAGGGAAGCCACACCCTTCATCAGGAAGGTGTACAGTGCATCTGATCCTTGGAAAACGATGCTTCAGGGCATATTTATGCAATAAACTCTGGCAGGGACTCGACGGACTGAGATGATGACACAGTTTCATCACCAGGAGCAGAGCAGAGGAACTGGAAAGAGGGGATGAAATAAAGTGAAGTGCACTGAAGTAGAGCTTCTGCACCTAAAGTGGCATAGCATGTGAAACTGGTGACAGCATCATTTACTGCTAATATAGTGTGTTTTTATTGTAGTGTGTGCTTGAACTGCCCCACATCTAATATATCTGTTTAACTAGAGAGGAAAATTAAACTGAAAAAAAAATTTGTCAAAATGCTCAAACCACATGTATTTTTTAGTGCTTATTTCAATAATAATTGGTGAGTCAGCAGTCTATGTCATTTAACACACACTCACACAAATGCACATACACACAC
>JAPZDZ010000011.1:15623356-15634356 GCA_029783805.1 Acanthurus tennentii
TTTAACAAACTGATATCATCTTTTCAAACTACCATTGTCGCCCCCTCCGAAGGACCACACAGTGCGTCCATCTTGTGCCACAGCAATGGTGTGGGAGCTGCCACAGGCCACCTGTCCAACACCGCTGATGTCCTTCACCAGCGTGGGCGTGTTACGACTCTGACTGTCACTGTGACCTGTGACCAGTGGAGAAACAGAACAACAAGAGGCTAGTATATCTAATGAGGGATTTTACTGAAATGACTGAAACAAATGAGCACAAGAGAAACTTGAGAAATGAGGTGTGTACCAAGTCTGCCAAAGTCGCCTTCTCCCCAGGTATAAAGCTCTCCATCATTAGTCACTGCAGCACTGTGTCTGTAGCCAGCAGACACACACACAACAACCTGGCAGAGGTAATACATGGAAAAATATGTTGAATCACAAGGTGATAAAAATAAACACGATTAAAACAAATAGGCTTCTCCTATGATGAATTTTCCAAGAATTCTTTTCCCCAACAAGCAATATTTTCTGCTTACTTTGCTGAAAAGAGGTCCTTGGATGAGTTTGGGGTATTTCTGCGTTGCACTGTTGCCATGGCCCAGTTTCCCATATTCTCCATCACCCCAGCTGAACACCTGAAAGAAAAATCGTGAAAGTTTTACAACTCACGAGAAAGAAAGTGACGAATTTTATCTGTCAGGTGCAGTCATAACAAAAACTAAAGAGGAAGCAGAAGAAGCTGTTCTTACAGTATTTTATCTGAACATATCAAACCTGTAAAATTCATATTGACAGTGGTTTTAACTTCTTACCTCTCCCTCCACAGTGATGGCCAAAGTGTGACCATCAGAGCCCTTGGAGGAGGACACCTTCTTCATGTTCCTGTGTGGCTCCAGCACAAGTTTCTTGGGCATGGATTGATTGTTGGAGTCTCCCAGGCCCAGACGGCCATAGCTGCCTTTCCCACATGCTTTAACCGAGCCATCCGCAGATACAGAGAAGGTACAGTACTGACCTGCTTCAATCTAGTAGGACAAAGTGGACAAAGAAGGATATTATAAATACATAGCAAAATTATTGCTAAAATATGTTGAAAAAAATAGGCCTATGACATAATCACTCCTGTTTAAAAGTGTGTACGAAGGTCAGTACAGCAGATCAATTCTGGTAAGAAATTTTAAGGTGAAAAAATATTATTTTTTTACTCTTTGTGTGTATTTTTTAAAAAAAACAAAAAATCATAAGGATGTCTCATAATGTCTTTTTGGCAATTTAATAAAAGCTTTAATCCACTTAAGACAACTAGCACCTTTGATTTATATTACAACAAGGCACTATATTCCTGATCACTAAATTACTTTGCCTTTGTTTTCATGAGTATCCGTACCATTTGGGCATCGCTGAAGCCCTGAGTCAGCTTTGGCAGGAGGATTTTCTCCAGGGTTCCTTCTGCCAGCTGGTGGCTGCTGTTGCTGCCCCACACATATACCATGACTGTGTCGCTCTCTGTACCAGGAGCTGCTGCATCAGTGCTGCAGGAGCACAGGCAGTAGGATGCCAGGTTACAAATCTGTAAAAAGGCAGTAGGGTGGGGTTCATAAAGTCAGTTACCTGAAATTAAATGAGTCTTAATGGTTCTAATGGTGCTCTTAAGTTGCTAATAGTACCTATATGTTACAGAATATGACTCGAATCACTCTCACCTCCTCAAACAAGCAAAGAGCTGCCTGGGAGAGTCGACAAAGTCCATCTGCATCCTTCTTCAGCACCTGAGTATTGACAGAGTCCCCACGGAAACCCTGGAACAATAGGTTCTTGTTTAGCCTTCAACATAACTTGAATAACTTGCAGCTTTTATACACCCATTCATTCTAGATCAGTAGTAAATTTCAGAACAATAAAAGCCGAAATGACATGTCACTGCAGTATCAGGCAGAGGACGAAGTCAAGACAGATGAAAAGGCTCAGATCTGAGTATTTAGATGCAAATCTAGTCGTGTTTAAAGTTCTGTTTTCCTTCAGGGCTTTCTTTAAGTATTACAAAGCTCCGAATTATATGTAGGACATGAATAACAAGCAAAATCAATCACAAGGCTGCAGGCAGTACACAGCCCTGGTTGTCACTTGCTTAGAAATATTGCAGAGCTGATTAGCCTGCTACAGATCAGCTTCACATAGCCGGTCCTATCTCCATGCTGCTGTGCCTGAGATGGAGAAAGGTCTGGCTTCACCCTTTATCATTCTATATAGAGGGAAGAAAAGCTTTGTCTTGTTAGTTTTCCTTTAAACCAATCAAAATCACCTTGTGTGGTGCTAAGCCAAGGATGCAGCTGTGGTCTGCTTGCAAAACAACAACCCAGAGATAACGGAAGGGGAGGAAAATGTTCACTGAAACAGTCATCCAATGGTAGGTTTATACCTACAGTCTACATCCGGTGAGTCAGACTAGCTAAAGGATGATTCAGTATGCAAATCTAGAGAGGGCAGCGGGACTGACTCAATCTTAATCCTTATCTGCACACTAATGCTTCACTCCAAGCTTCAAAAGAGACTGTTCAAATCAAAAGGACAGCTTACAGCAGGGATGGATGGTGCAGTGAAGAGCCTTTTTCTTGCTTTAGTTTCTCATCAGTATGTGCAGAGCTGATCATGAATGTTACCTCATATAAATTATGAACTAACCACTGCTGCTAATGGATATGCACTAATGCAAAATTACTTTAACTTATCATAAAGGCACAAACAAAGGCAAAGCACAACAACAACCAGGTAGAGCAGAGAACAACATTTCATGCTGAGTCGTCAACACAACTGAATTCCTTCCACAGGCTGCTGTTTGCCTTTCTTTATGACACAACCCTTATGGAGAACAAGCTCTGTTAATAAATAAAAGTTAATCATACAGAGAACACATGACATACCGAATATTGCCTCATTTGGATGAGCGTTTGATGGATCACATCAAAGCCAACACCAGCTGACTGCTGGGAGCTCAGTGAGGGGGATGAGGAAGACAGAGTAGAGGTGGATGAGGACATAGAAGCAGCCAAGGCTACCTCCACCCACTCCAGCAGAAACTTTAGAGAGCCTCTCTGCATGGCCAGGCCCAGCAGCAGCTCCAACGCCAGCCTACGACCGGTGGGGTCCGCCCCACCAGTCCCACTGCTTACTGATGTCTTCTTTAGGAAGTCAGCCACCTGTGCGAGGCAGTCCAGCCCGACTGACGGGATCTTATTCTCATTGGCCAGAGAGAGCGGTGGCAGAGAGGCCAGCACTGAGGACGCTGTGGCAAGCACATCATTGCAAAGCACCGACTCTGGGTGCACAGAGGCTGCATACCTCCAGTTCTGCTGCAGTAGCGAGAAGAGCAGACTCAAACCTGTCCTCACACCCATCTCTATCAGAACATCTGTACCTGACTTGACTTTGGATACTCCCCCTGGCAGGCAGGGCTCTGAGGCCAGCTCGAGTTGCCCACAATCAGTGCCACTGTCTGTGGACTGGGAGGGCAGCTGCACGCGAAATTTGTCATGGTATTTGCTGTGGAGTGCGTAGTAGATCCTCTGGAGAACTACCAGCCTGTGATGGAGGCCCAAGGTGTAGGAGGTTTGTGTCAGCATGCGGTGAGCCAGCCATCTCTGGCTGTGAAGCAGGGATGACAGGTACTCTTCCTTCTCCGCAGAGGCACTTGACTCGCACTCGAAGTCTGGCAGGCGTGGGCCGACGAGCTCTTGAACCGGTTGAGCTAAAGTCACCACTTCCTTGTTGTGGAGGAGCTTGTTGTAGAGCGCGGCAGCTCCATGCCTCCTGGCTGTCTGTACACTGTCTTCTGCTGCCCAGGAGCTATTGAAGTGCTCCTGCCACTTCAGCAACACATGGGTCTGACAAGGCACCATGTTTACGCATTATCTATGCTCTGATGTAAACCTGAAAAACAGAGAGGGAAATATAAAAGAAAAGTATATTGACAGATTTAGAAATTCACTCATATCGTTCCATAACACTTGAATAACATTTTCAAATAGCTCCATTAATTTACAGGAAACATTGTCTGTTGAAAGATATTCTTCTAATATATTTCCTGCCGAGTAAATTCAGTCTAAAGGTGTAATTTATCTCCTTAGTGTTGGATCTTTTCCATAAATACAGTACATCCAGGCTAGTGGCATAGGCCCAGTGGGTATCACTGAAATAGGTCAGCTCACCCTATGATACTGTAACAGATTATTAACACACCCACACTAATGAGAGGACTTTTGTCACACAAGCTGTTATGCTACATAATAAAAAGGGATGTATTTGGTTTATTACAATTTGAAAATGTTGTTTAATAATATAGCAAGTGAAAGAACTAAACCTGATTTAAATGATAAGGCACACAAGCGACAATAATCTGAACTAACTCATTCATATTTCCTGTCTTAGCCGAAATGCAGTTTTCAGAGTCTGTGTTCCCAAGTTGGTCACCTGATGCTCTGAAATACAATCCCTGCTCCACATAACTCCAAGTCTGTCTGTCTGTCTGTCTGTCTGTCTGCATTTCTTGTCTGCATTCTACAAAGATCAAGTATTTTGTTGCTGTGAGGAAGTTATACAAATCCCTCCCATCTTGCATTGTAGTTAATTACATGAATGGTTTGCGAACTGGACTTAACCCCTTGAAAATCTTGGAATCCATAATGAGGTTAAAAAATGCCAGTATCAAAGTACTGATGTTAGCATTCATACTGTATCTTAAAGGTGATTTATTAATTTCTAAACTATATTAAGGAATGAATTTAATAACAACTAGGCTGTAATTAGAGAGAATTATCTTTTAGGAACAAAGGCCAGGAACAAGTGAGCTTTCACTCCTTCTTCTCGAGCACACCAGGTTGAATGTAAACTAACTGAATAAGTCAGAAGTTGAGCTGTAGAACAGAAATCAATACACTCTTGGGTCATGGCTGAGATTCTTTCTATTAAAAAAAAAGACTTGTACAAAAACCAGAACCAACACAACTGATTAATTGCTGGTTACAGGCTAATAAACATGTGAGCATGCACGGAGCCTCATCTCTCCGGCCTTGCCTGAGGCCTGCGGGGCTATATGGTTTCCACTCTGGCCAAAAATAACAGCAAGCATTGATATAGTAATAGGCTCTTCAGTCAGACAACCACCGGCAAGCAACCACCAGAAATGTTAGGCTGAACCATCACAGATTACAAACTAGCAGGGATTGTAGTGGATGTTGATTTAATCTAACAACCACGACACAGTTCACTAATGTCAGTCCATATTTAAAATAAACACACACTTATTGATTGAAGATAACAAATTGGCAAATATCTCTGCAACCTGTCAGTGAGCTATAAAGATAAAATAAAAACACAAAGGCTTCTGGGTGGTCTCATGTATGGGCCAAAATGCAAATATTACAACTAATATCAGTGACTGACTTTGACAGCAGACAGCAGACAGCAGCACACATGATCAAAATAAAGGAAAAGTGAATGTCATGGATGTTAGGGATGACAGACTGGGTCACATTTTACAGTAAACAAAGTCATGTAAACATATCTGAATGTCACATATTTCATCTTGTTTTTTTTCATACAGTTGTCACAAGACAAATGATTAGTTAGATCAACTGAAGTGACACATGCTCTTCATGAGACCATGAAAGTTAATTTAAAAAAAAACTAAATCCTATCTAAAAGAGTTATTTTCCTTATTGACTTATCCTGTCAAATAGTTTCACTTTATTTACTGATCAGTGATATTGTTTCTAAATTTAGTACTAAAAGAAGTTCAGAACATTTATTGAAGTTAATGTGCTTGAATGATTCTAGAGCTTACTGAAAGTTGCAGTGTAAATGTAATGTGATGCAATGCAAACGGAGAAGTATAAAACGCTAGGGAATAGTAAAAAAAAAAATCCATGATCCCCATATGACATTGTCAAATGATTTTTCTTGTCCTTTCAAATTATGTTATAGAGAGGAAAGCTCTAATTCTCACCTGTATTGATGGACTCTGATTGCTTAATGCAATAATGAGAATACATGTGGTCAAGATTTCTACATGGTGTAGGATGATCTCTACCATCCTTTTTTATTTTGATTGAAACCAGTCATGGTTATTCTGGCACCTGGATGCATCTTAACCCTCTCCCTAAGCTGGCTATTTGTGTCCTGACGGGAGGCGACCCCTAAGGCTGACCCAAGACCGGCTGGAGGTGTGGAAAGTCGCCCAGAAACACCTGGAGGAAGTTACTGTGCCAGGTGATGCTTTGGGCTGCTTTGTTGCCAAGACAATCCTGACCACAACAAACAGTTTGACAACGGATGCATGGATGAATGTTAAAAAAAAAACCCACTGATAACAGCACTGATGTTGTGATATTATAGGCTTTGTATTTATCACGACATGATTTAACTACATAATGCATGACAGCAGCTAAATAATCTACAGATGCTGCAGAGGGAAGCAGGGAGATAAAACCAACCGTTAGTCTCTTATCAATGTCATGTTGTCAGAAGTTAGACGTTGAGTTGGGCATTCAAGCTAATAACGTTAGCACAAGATAATGTCATTAATTTAAAATTAAAGACATTATCCAGCCTCTCCGTCTGGCTCCTTACTCTGAAGTCTCTGTCAACATTTTGAGGCATTATGTTTTTTTTCATCTCTGACGATACTTAGCTAATTAATTCTTACATTGTAGCTACCGTTAACGTTATTCGCTTCACTGACATAAACAATAAAAAAAAAATATGTAAATTTAAGACGCAGTCTCCACCGTGTCATTCACAAACACCGATAACATTATTCTGCATCTGCGGTGACAGCTGAGCTAACGCTGGCTGCAGTGCAGTTGCTAGTCTGGTCCATGGCTGTCAAAAACCGACCAAGCCCCTCCGCTTGTTGGCTGACAACTCACAGCGAAACACTTCCATGGCACCTTAACGGCCTATCGATATGTTAAGCTATGTAATGTGGAAATAAAATAAACCGCAGACATGCAAAATTACCTTGACTATAAACCTCCGCTGAAAAATGGTTTGCGCTACCCGTCCCGTCCCAGTGAGGTCTCCCTTGGACGTGAATATCATATCAACCTTCTCCGCTTTCCTTTTCTTCTTCGTCTGTTAAAGCGCTAATCGCTAATAGCATATAATGCTGCCATCTTGTGTCTCGGAGTGTGAACCGTCACTGTTATTATTAGCCTAATTATCTTTTTATTCATCTTTTCTCATTTTCTTCAATGGGTTGCCCACCTGCCAAACACATATATATATATCATAATATCATATTTTGTGGATTTACCGGAGACTAAAGCTTATTTTTCTATTTTTTTTATGCAAACATTGATTAATAAATCGTAAAATCGCTCAAATCGCTGAAAAGACAGGATAATGATAGTACACAAGTCAAAATATATGGGCCTATAACAAAGCTGAAGTCATTTTAATGCGGATGTGTTAAGTAGCCTATCTTTAAGTCTAGCCGTGGGGATGTTGCATCATGGGAAATGTAGGATCCAGTGTTTTTTGGATCATAAACCACAATCTATGGGATTGAAGGTCTGGATATATCAGCCTCAGCTGATTCATTAATGACTATTTTCAACTTTATGGCGACACTAAACAGCTGGAGTTCCGAAATGAAGCACCACAAATTTGTAATCAGGTTGTGTGTGTTATTATCTAACAATTACTGATCTCTTACAAACTTAAGATCTAGAATTTCTTAATCAATTTCTTATCAATCAATTAGTGAAAAGAAAAATAAAAGAAACACAGTTAGAAAAAGTTAAAGCATTTTGAAAAGGAAGGATAAAATACTACCGACAGCCTCATCCTAAAAACTTTTTTAAAAATTCTCGATTCAAAGTGCCCTTCTAGCTTAAGCTGCTGATAGATGTTACGCTTGATGGAATATTTCATTTTAAGTCGGCTGAAAAATGAAGGGCCCCGTACGGAAATGTGGTAAATTCCTCATTAGGGTTGCGTTCCAGTGGAGAAAACATGATGCAGGCTCTTAAATCTTTTTCACCTCTGCCCTATTACATTCGTTTTTGTTTAAAAAGTTGTATTGTGAGGTAAAAAAAAAAAAAAGACTAATTACTTTATTAAGACAGTTTAGCAAACACAAACAGATGACCTACATGTGTATGTTTGTAATGGATAGTTGACTGTTCTTTCCTTTTACTTTGTTTAACACTGTGGAGGCCAGATAGCTGTGTTGTTAAAAAAATATTAATTATATTTTCTCTGAACCTTCACACCACTGATATTAAAGAATATCATTCCCCTCACTTTTTTATGTAACCCTGCAAGATGATTTAATTAAAAATGATTAGCATCTGTTGTTCTCTCGCGTTTAATAAGATTCCCAGTCAAAGGATGTTATGATTAAAAACATCCAAACATTAAATGTAATCCTTCAAAGCTCAGCCAGTCACGACAAACGTGATGCATTCGGAGGTTTAGGGGTTCCTTCACCGACTAACACAAAAACAAACCAAGGATAACTTATGACATCAGGTCACACGCATTTCAATTCCTGGATGGCGGTCCAGAGTAAATCCCACTTCCAAGCCGGATTTCTAAAAAGGGGGCTGACTGACAAAAAAGAACGACAACACCGGAATGAGGAAATTGACGAGGGCAAGTCATGTGCAAAACAAAGTTGTCCATCGCTGATAACCATGCAACCTGATGAACCGCAGGTCACTCCGCTGAAGTCTCCTGGACGTGGTCCGCTTCTCTGTCGCTCCCTCATCCCTAAAACAGACAGCAGCCTCGCACGAACTCTCCGACCGCATCCAATGATGTCTTTCCTCCTCATCACTGTGTTGTCCTCACTTTTGGTGCGTGATGCCGAAGCGTGGGGCGCCAATGTCAAGTACGCGGTAAACTGCCCCGACAGATGCAACGCGGAGCGGTGCGGCGGGACGCAGCGGTGCACACGGACGGTCCTGGACGACTGCGGCTGTTGCCAGGTCTGTGCAGCCGGCAGAGGGGAGCACTGTTACCGCACGGTGTCTGGGATGCACGGGGTGAAGTGCGGACCGGGATTATTCTGCGAGTTCTACAAGGATGAGGACGATTATGGAGACGAATATGGCATCTGCAAGGGTATGTTCACATTCAACATTTTAATGTGGCCAGTGCGCTAATTTCTGCCCGAATGCTGCATTTTGATTATGTGATGCCCTGCTGCACCAAATGCAGTATCCCATAATGTTATTACAGTCTTTTAGATCTATTTACTGAATCATAAGTAATTATTGCAATAAAACAAGCTGTTATAGAGGTACATGTTTAGACTTGTGTGTCACTTGGACTTGGGACAGTCAAATGCTTCTGCAACTGCAGTTTGCAGTTGGTTTTTTTTCATCCATGGCCCATTTTCCTGATCACTGATATACCGACTGTGAATTAAGGCCCATGTCAGATCAAGTCAGGACATTAATCCTCTCCCCCTGCTTGTTTTGTTGGACAAACCAGTCTGAAATAATCTTTTCTTTCTTTACAGACTGCCCATATGGCACCTACGGGGTTGAGTGCCGCAAGCCATGCAACTGCAAAGGTGGCATCTGTGACAGGGAGACAGGAGCTTGTCTCACCCTCAAGTTCTTTGCCAAAATTGCCAGCAAGCTCAAGACTGAACCACAAACAGGTAAAAAAAAAAAAAAAGTTGAAAAACTCTTAAAATAAGATGGGCTAATAGCAGTTAAAAGCCTCCTGAACTGGACTAAATTGTGTTCAAAAAATACATGTTATTTGTTAGTTTGCACAGTTGCATGAATTATCAGAATGGTGAAGTTTTTTAATTGTATTTTTCAGGAGGAGACGTTGGCTCAGGAGAGGTCAGCACTGCCCAGAGCACAGACCAACACCCGGACAGATCAGCCTCTGCAAAGCGGCTCATCCCTCGCTGACAAGTACTGAAAAGGCTGAATCTATTCAGTGTAAATGTAGCATTAACTTATAAATGAACAGAAAGATATATTTTATTATGTTAAGCGATGAAAAAAACTTTTCTACAGCATTTTGGAAGTTTCATTTGGTCCTTCACCACCACAGAGATCATCTTTTCTAATGAAATATGCAGACTGTGCTATTCTCTTCAAATTCTCCACTTCTCTTTGTGTGTTTTTTTGGAATAAGTTCATAAAAAACGATCCTGTAGTCAGTTCCCATTAGCCTCTGTGTAGACCTGATTCTCTCATTTAGTGTGCCTTCATTCATTATTGTTGAAAAAATGAGAGTAAATGTCACGAGAACAGTCCTTCGATTCACTTTCAAACTGGATACAGCAATATTTTTCATTAATTCATTTCACCCCAGCAAAGTTTTCCTGAATGGTATTTTACTTTAACTGTATATATGAAAAGCTGACATTGGAAAAATGATGTATATGACACCAGCCTATGTAAAAAAAAATGCTCTTATGATTAAACCAAAGTTATCACTGACTGTTGTCATGTCATTTTATCGTCAAGTTTATCTGTTGATTAATTAGCAATACAGCACTCAGGACAGGGTTTGCAATATTCAAAAACCCTGAGAAAAAGCTGTTTAATGGTTTTATTATGTGGTAATTAATAAGTACAAGTGACTGTGGATGGGTGCATACAAGGGACCATACAGTGGAAGATTCAGTTAATTATATTGTGAACACCACATCTCTGTTTAGCTAAAAAAGAGTTCTGTGAAATAAAATAAAAAATAAAAGACAAAGTTAAGCACATTAAGAGACTTGTTACAGAGTAACTCCACCATTGTCATGGTTTTGTAATTCAGTTTTTTATTATCTTACTGTAAAAGTACTTTTCAAAGGTCTTTTCTCTGTGAATCCTTCTGTTTTATTCTCCAAATGATGAGCAGTTAAACAGATAAAAACTGATGCCTGAAGGTCATTTTTCATCTTTAGGGAAACTTTATTTTCTTCCACTCTGAGTGTTTAAGCTCTTACACTTTTTATTGCTCCAGCACTTTTACGGGAAAGCATGGCACGTCTTCTT
>JAPZDZ010000011.1:15666262-15677604 GCA_029783805.1 Acanthurus tennentii
GAATAATATTTGGCTGCCAGGATATTTTCATGCACTTTCAGTTGCTTCTTTACTCCATAGTTTTTACATGTTCATGCACAGTCAGCTTGTCAACTATGATTAATAGTCCTCATGGTTGGAAGTGGTTGTGTAATAGGAGAAACAATGGAACAGTTTAGTTAACACAAAAAAAAATTCATATGCCACAGTAGAATATATTTTGATGTATTAGCACACATGTGGTATACAGCACAGGTTGTTTTAGAAAGTAGCACTTGGTGTTTTAAAGCATATAAAATATGAGGCGTTTTGATCATCTAACAGTGAGTATTCAAGTGTGAGTTGGCAGTTCTGCTCAAGGACATTTTGACAGACATGTATCTGATAAAACACAGATTGGCTGCTGTGAGTTTTCACGCCTGGAAAATCTCAGTTTTAGGTGCTCTTACAACATAATCAGACTGACATCATCCATTTAAATCTAAAAGGTGTCCAGATAATCAGATAATCAATCATTTGCTGTCATTGCTTTTCTAAATAAAGCTGTCTTGTACCAAAAAGTTAACTTCTTTGGTTGTAATAAGAAAGGGGAAGTTTCAAAAACAAAACTTAATATTTTCACTTCTTGTTTTATATTTCCATGCTATTCAGCTTAAAAGTACTCTCAATATGCACAAAGAAAGAGATAAGTTCTCTATTTTTAGAATGAATTGATCAAATGTTTTAAATCCTGTAAAAAAAAAAACACACAATTGAGGAACTTGTGTTGATGAGGGTCAAATGCTTCATTGTCTCATGTTGCCTGTGTCCTGGCCAAAAAACTGCACTTGAACACAACACAATGATTATTATTAACTCCATTCCAGCTATCAGTCACTTTGCACCTGTGTGAGAGAAACAAACTCTCCATAACAGCAGGTGGTGGTAGACTGTATTCATGTCTCAAAAAGGAAAACTGTAAGAACAAGAAGAGCAGATGTATAAATTGCTATGATAAAGCAGAGTTTCACACAGAGATGGTTTCTCCTGATCAGTCAGTCTTCAGGTTTCTTCACCTCAGACGGCCTTGTGCATGAAATGTTAGATGAAATGGAAGAGTGCCCTCTTCTCTTTACTTGTTTTCTTGCTATTCTTAATTCCAGTTTGGTTCTTGTGCACTTATTTACTTTGGACTGGCTGTGGTTTCCATTCAGTGTTCTCATTCAGCCAAAAAGACAGTGACAGGGAGCGATTAGTGTGAACAATACAGGACACACTGAGAAAATTAGGCCCACAAATACTTTCTGATGGCTGTTTGTTGGCCTGGTGTGTCTGGGTCAAGTTGCAGGGAATCAGTGGCATCTAGCATGGATAGTATCAGTATAAATTTAAACTTGAGCCCACTTTTCTTAGATAAGAAAAAGATGGTGAATTATCTCCAATCACTATGTGATCTCTGATCAGAGCTCACTGTCTAAGTAGCACCAGTGTATTTTGTTCATTGTTGTAAGACTTTAAATATGGTAAACTTAAAAAATCAATCACATGCCTCACTGATTCAGGGTGCCCAGTTTCAGCTTTCAGTTCCTCCTCTCCAGGGGGCGCCACATTGTGGTGTGTGTCACAGTTTGTGGTGTGTGGCACATGGTGCATTAAGAGATTTTCATTTTCTTTTAACTCCTGAGGCTTACTGTTTGTGTTTTCTAGTCTCCACAAACACAAATCTCTATCATATATTTTCCTCCCCTGTGGGAACAAACTGTATTAGCTTTTGTAAAAATTCTGAAACAAGGGAGGAAATTTGAAATCCACTGACTCAATTTTCTCCACCAGCAATTGCAATTTCTTCACCTAACTAGGGGCTGTTCGAAGCTGCCCTATTCCACTTAACTCACCTAAAGGATGTCAGCTGTTGGACTATCTTGGTTATCTGTTGGTTATAAAGGTTTATTATGTCTTTTGTAGTACATAATGATAGGAAGGTTGGTTAAACATCTGTCAGGAGGTAGTTTCAGTCTTCAGTACCGCATTACTCTGAGCCTAAAGGGAAAATATGCTACCATTTAATACATTTACTGTAAATTCAATGTTAATCTATTGATACTGCATGATATAATGCATTTTCAGAGTTTGCTGTCAACCACTTCAGTACAGTATTCACAATAGGTTCTGTGTATTATTTAAAGCATTGTAAGGTGATAAAATTGCAAAAAAGTAAAAAAAAGGAAATACCTTGATAATGTGCTAACAACATGCAGATGCAGTGTAGAAATGAAAAAGAAAACAAAACAGGCAGTATAGGGAATTAATCCTTTTTATATGACCGTAATAGATAAACAATATAGGGAGCATGAAGTATATTAGTTACCATTAAGAAATAAATAAGGACAAATGTTTTCCTGCTAGCTTGTATCCTGAAATGTTTGTGGTGTCGTGAAGTTAAAACATTTAAGGGTGGCTACAAGTAGAAAATGTGCTCAAAATAATTTATGAGTTTACTTTCAGATCTTTGTTTTTTGAAGCCAAGGTCATCTTTGACCGATGAGGCTTTCATTTTTATATGTGTAACATTTCATCACTTTGTCCTATTCCATTAATCTTTTCCATTATTTATTATTTTTTAGGTTAAAAGAGACTTTAGTTAGTGGTGGAAAACTACTATCCTTTTTAAATAAGCTGCCATAAGTGTTTTTTTTTATTTACCTTAAAGTACATCATGTTTTTTTGAACTTTCATTAACTAAAACCAAGTAACTTTTGCTGAAGTTGCCACCATGAGAAAAAGGGTGAATGCTATGGGATAATACAGTAGCACAGTTAGAAAGGAGCCCTGGAGACAGCAAACGGACTCAGTAATGTCTTGCAGCAATGTCGATCCAAAGACTGCAAAAAACATTAACCACCTTAAGCTGTTCCAGACTGAGAGTATACATTTTATTTGCCTTTTTGCATTCAAGCACTTTTTATTTCTTTCTTCAGAAGTCTAACTTTTCTAAAAAATCCCACTTCAAAAACTTTCTGACATTTAGAAAAATATGATTATTTGCTCTCATATTTAGAGTTAGATAAAAGATCAAGACTGCTCTCGTGTCTGGAGGCTAAATATGAAGCAGCCGGTTAGCGTCGCATACAGACATATTGATCTTCCCATCCAATTCTTTGCAATAAAGCAAACAGAAAAAGCAAATAACATTTGCTTAAATGTCAAGTCATTCCAAGTACTGTTACATTCCAGTACACAAATGTGATTTCTCTGGTTTTACACACATGGGCTCAAACTTTACTCCTCCAGCCACAATATTAAACTTTCTTCTTTAAACCATCAAATGCAGGGTTTATTATGGCTGTGTGTCAGACGCCATAAAATTACTCACGCAGATCAAAACATATGTATTAGACCATAACCCACATGTTCACTATAAGACCCTTGTGGATTGTTAAAACACATCAGAACTCAACAGACCAGAATATTTGCAAATACCAGTAATACTACTAAACTGTTTTCCCCATTCTGCGACATCCACCAAGCCCTCGAACTGACGGAAAAAGAACATGGCTCGTTATGTGACAGCACATAAAGAGCTCTCAGAGAAGCAGAGAGAGAAAATGAAAGGAAAACACAACACATATATTCCACTGGTCTAAATGGGGCTCTGCAGCTTGAACACAACAACACATGGACAGTCTCTGGCAGACAGACAGACGGGAAATGATGGTGGGGTGGTGGAGGTCAGAGTCGTACAGAGATGTCCGTTGTCTTTTAAGGGTGGTGGCGAGGTTTGAACATGAGCCGGCTATCGGGTGACTGCCAGGAGCTTGAATAGCAGCATCAGGGCATCTGCTCTGGTCTCAGATTAACGCTCACCTCTGTATTTTTAGCTTTTCTGGAAAGTTTTACTTAGTTACTCTGTGCCTTGGAAAATGTTCAAAATAGTTCAGAAAACATCCCAACAGAAAACATTGCAGCTTTTATCCACCTGTGCTGTGCATGCTCTGATGCTTTTTTCTATTATTCTCTCTTTTTGTTCTCTTCTCTTTTTCACCGTGCACATCCACATCTGGATTATGTGTGTTCAACCTGCAGAGAGAGTTACTGAGGAAGAGTGAGGGGAAGGGGTTTATGAAGCAGATTCACCACATGGCTAACAATATTTAGACTGGAGCCATGGTTATGTCTGACAGAGACACGCAGGTACAGACACAATGGGGCTTTTGTTTTGCTCACCCACACCATGAGCCCGGTGACGTTGTCTTCCTTCACATTGACACGTTACAACATGTGCAAGCACACATGTTCCTGAACTTAAGGCGAGAGGAAGAACAAGAAAAATGCATGAAAAAAATGCATGGAAATCTCAATATGGCAGTGAACATTTATTTTTAGTAGGCTCTGTGCAGGACATTTTTACGCTACGTTTGGGGATTACAGTAAGACATTTTCTGTGTATATATAGTTAGATGCACCTGCAAGGTATCCCACATTCTGGTACTTATAAGGTACAGATTTCTGAATGTGCAGCAGTCAGGCCCGTGATGGCCCAAAGAAGCATTTTGTGAAATGTACGCATAACATTTTTATCACCTGTAGTCTTTTTTAATATTTTCAGTTTCAATAGCCTGCTTTTAATACACGACTACTGCATCACACTGCGCCCCCTGACAGAAGCCTTTGTCAGGTTAACAGTGACGCTACTGGTTGCATGGCAACTGGTGCCACTTCACTTGTGTCATCTGTTGTCAGTACTAGTTTTACAGCAGTGATGCAGAGCATTTAAGTTAGCGATTGCAGTGGAAAATTCTGCAATTTAGCACAGCAGTGAAATGGAAAAAGCCATCACTGAAAAAAAATGTGTGATTGAGGAGGAAAACAGGTATCAGGAAAAATAGATCAACACTTATTTCATCAGAGCTTGAGGGACAGATAGTGTTCTGCCTCGTCTATTACAGTGATTTTGTTGCTTAAGGAATTTATTGTTAAACACCATTATCAGACCAATCACAAATCCTACGCTAAACTAGTGGTTGAAGACCACAAAGGCATGGCTGAACAGTTTCAACAAGGCTTATCAGCCCAAGAGTCACAAATCTCAATTCTCCTGTGCTGCTGAGGAAGCTTTGTGATATCTCAATTTTAATAAATACATCATAGGTTTTATAATAGTTGTTTTCCAAGTGCATCTGTACAGTACCTGTATGCTAGCTCCCTAAACTAAACTCAGCCTGAGAGATCACAGAAAAAAGTAGCTTCTTGAGAATCATATACACAGGCAGCATCCACAGAATAAAACCTGGATTTCTCTCAGTTCATGTATCTGCAATACATATCAGAACATCCTGCCGCTCAGGATTAGCTTGCAGTTTTATCTGATGTTGGTGAATCCTCGCAGGAATGTCAGGTATGATCTGAATACAGCTTTGTGTTATGGCTCTGAGCATCCAGGATCTGAGTTTTGAAACTTCAATTCAATACAGTGAGCAAGCAAGCGAGCAGAGCCTGCCTTTAGCAAATCCTGATTTCAGACAAAACTGCACAGATTCTTCATTGCTTTTTTTTTTTTTTTTACCTGTCAAAGCTGCATGAATACCTGTAGCTAAATGTCACTCCCCGTGGTCCAACTGTGATTAATTACCCAATTACTATAAAATAAGTATCAACACAGGAAACACTCCCTGCTGTGTTTTTGATGGAGAAAAAGTGTGCCCCTCTTCCCCGAGCTCTAATAAAACAGCCTTGGCTGCAGTATGAGTTCAGTATGTCATTCTCTCTCTTTGCTCTCGGTTCAGTTTTTTGCTCCTTATCTTGGTTCGAGTCACTGGTCAAGCCACAGCAAGTCACTACTGCTGAATTCTGGGAATATTTTCCTGCCAATCCTCAGAGGCCACCATCCTTTCATTCATGAGAGGAACTTGGGATCATGTTGCCATGAGCAGGTGGACAGCCTCAAGCATAAATGCCGTTAACAGCTCAAAGCCCTGAACCTGTAATTCGCACCTGAAGAGTGAAAGAGTTTCCTCAGAGACGTCAGCAGAACTGATGATAATATTTGCAAGTAATGTGAAGGATTTTTTTCATTTAAATTTGAATTGACATAGTGCTGGGTTGAAGTTAGGATAAAGGAGAGCCGCAGAGCCGCAGTCTAAATAAAGGTGATAGTGCCCTCATGTGGATTTTGGAGTCATTGCAGTTCTGGAGAGAATTCTCAAACTCAGCCCTGTTCATGTTTATCTTTTTTTTCTTTTTTGCATTGCACATTGAGTTTAATATCATTATATTGCCACAAACAAAAGCAATGTAGGCCTAACAATACCAAATTTTTCATGTATTCTGCAGGATATTAGTCTTTAAGCTGAGAGTTAATGAGAAGTCCCTACACAGTAGTGCCTCAGAGAGCTGCATCATATGTTGGGGTTTTGTTTCTTTCCCAAGTAATTTATTAAACTGCTTAGCTGCTGAGAGTTTTTAAATTTGTAATGGTGACATGATTGATAAGATCAAAATCTGCTTGAGAATGAGTATGAACATTCGCTCAGGATTTAAGCTTGACAAATTTGTAAAATGAGGGATTTATTTAATTTATTAAGGCTTTGTAGAGCACAATAGCATCAGTTAAATTGCTTGTACTGTAGATTTTTATTCAGCATCGGAAGCATTTAGTTGGCAATGACTTAGAAAACTCTATTCCGCTGATGAAGGCTGAGATGAAGTCGGTGCTCTGTAAAAACCTGCTTAGTGGACCTTAGGTTAAGCCTTTTAAAATGCTTCACATGTTTCATTTATTGCAGTTTTTTACTGTCTGGTTTTATTATTACTTTGCCATCGGCACACACATCAGCTCATGAGTGATGAAATTTAATGACTCTCCCGTGTAAATTTTTGATTATTTCTTTTTTTAATTTAGTGTGTCTGTGATTAATGCTCCGTCATGATCATGTGACTGTTTTTTTCAACACATATGCCTGATGGGTAGCCATTGGTGGCCACCTTAGTGACCTCTGCAATGACTTATAAGTGTCATATGTCACTGAGGTGAATGTCTAATTCACACAGTGTGACATGAATGATTGACATATGATAATCAAACTGTAAATATGAGAAGGCAGGCAAAGACAGAAGGGGATAAATCAGACCAGAGACCCTTCAAATAGTTTGATTAATACTGAACACAAACTGTCATTGTATCCTGGAATGTGCTTCATCAGGATAACATGCTAATCCTACCTAAACGCATAGTCAGGCATCTTATTAAACAGTAATGACTGAATGATTACTATTGGAGGGTGAAGACAGACGTGTAATTATAAGGACACAGGTGACTGTACTGTTTGTTATGAGGAACTCAGAGGTTGCTTATTAGCCTGCTTTTGGACTATAAGCACCTAAAGTTGATGATGGAATGATGGATGGATGAATTCAATAAAAAAAAAGTGCAAGCCAGTGGGAGGGGGGGCGTTTATAATCCAAACAATTATCCCACTTGTTGGTGGACGGTCATAAATATGACAGGCTGAGAAAATTACCCTCCAGACGTCAGTGTTTAAGGTGAAAGAAGCCCCAGCAGAGTAATTGAGGAGGCAAATTAATCTGTGGTGCTGACATTTCAGTGTCAGGATAGGCGGAGGTGGTTTTTAAATCCAAACCCCCCATGTCACATTAATTATAGGTAACTCCTGGTGCTGGTTCTGGCCGTATGTGTGTATACGTGTGCACTGCTTCACATAAACAAAGGTTCAGTGGCCGCTGGTGCAACTTTAACTATGCAAGAATCATGTTTATTTCAGAGGGTTAGCCAAACTGCTACAATCCATTTGTATTAACTCATATTGACTATAGCTCTATTAAGCACTTATTTAGAGTGTTTTTAGAGTATCTGGAGGATTGTTGACTATTTTAATCCCAAAACAGGCTCAGTGCTTCATGTGCTTCAATTCAGAATCAAAGATTTGCCATAAAGAGAAGCAACTGGTTTGCACACAAAACTAGAAGTTTTCGCATCTTTGACTTCCTGCCCTGACTTACAGTGCTTTCATTCATTTATTTCCAATACAGAGAAGTAACAAACAAGAACATTTTGGCAAATGTCATCCATAGTTTTCAGGTCAAAGTCTTTTAAACATGATCCAGGGAAGATTTATTTGTTAAGCACCTGTTAAAGAGAAGGGAATTTAAAGTGCCTCACATAAAACATCACAGGCATTAAGACAAGATATAGAAGAAATGCAATACATATATCGGGACATGTAGATGGTATAGATGAGGAAACAAAATAAGTTAAAATAGAGTAAAACTAATTAAAAAGGAGAGTATAAACTACAGCACAGCAATAGAAGAGACAGATCAGAGGCATACAGTCAAAGACTGTCACAGCAACAGAGCAAAAGGTGAAGCAGTTCATGTCAATATACAAGATTAGTTTCATGTCAAACACAAATATGTTAAGGTAAAAACCCTCAAAAAATGATGAAAATGAATAAATATTATCATTAGAATAGAAAAAATTAATAGTATTACACAGAGGGTTAATAAAAAAAGAGCCACATCCATCTTTTATAAATCAAAAAGGAAAGGAAAAAACCAATAAATCCTCTTCCTCACAAACATCACATCACCTACACCCACATCACTTTCATAGCTCGAACATAAGTTACAGATACACAAGGTTGATCAGTTTAACCTGAAACACAGGATATAAACAAGCAGCTTTGTGTTCCAACTGTACGGTTTGATCTATTGATTTAATTAGCAGTTGGACGTATAGTGCCCACACAGCTTCAAATGCATCATAAATCCAGGAGAAATGGAGCAACAGTATTCAGACATGCACCAGTGGTGAAAATTGATGTCTCTGCTTTGCATGTAAAAGAATGGCCCATCTTCATTTTGTTCGTCTGCGCTCGGAGCCTGTGTGTTGTCGTCTGTGTCTTTTCTCTGTCAGGAATTTGCTTTGTGATGTGACATTTTCAAAAAGGTCAGAGAATGAACTTCCGCTCTCTCTCTCTCACTCTCTCTCTCTTCCTCGTTGTGTTTGTAAATGTGTGGGTGTGTAGACATGTTTACGCACATCCATGTTTTCCCAGTGTGCTTATAAAGTCAATAACCCGCTGTCTGTGACACAGCGGCATATGGCCTCCTGGAGGAGTTGTGGCCTGGCAATCTGCTGCTGTTGACATTTCTCATATGTGGCTTCTGAGATTCACGTCCCTTGTTTTTGTTCTCTTGATGGCTGAATTTATGAGCCTGAGCATTTATCATTACAAAGGAGCAGAGGGCCATCTCAGACGCACACATGCAGTGGATATCAATGTCTTGGCAGCATGAAGTGAGAAAACAGTCTGAAAAAGAGATGAAAACTGAACAGAATAATCCAAAGATATCAGCTTGAATTTATGTTTACCTAAATTTTATTTCACTCTGAGTAAAGACAACGGCACTTTTTAGTCTCCCTGATGCAACACAGACGTTTTTCATATTGAATTAGGTCATGACATCAGCCAATTTTATATTCCCTAATACTCTCAACCCACAATCCAATAACCTAAGAGTTTCCTTCTCTGATGCAACATTCAGAGTTGAAAACAGCCACCCACTGGCTTCATTAATGACATTTTTTCCTGGGAAAGATCTCAGGGGGAGGATGTTTGTGCTTCAGATTGTGACAGTTTATTTGGAGCTCTCTGCTGAGGCACAAACTTTAAAATTAGACTTTTAGAGGAGACTAAATGTATTGTGTTGACATTACAGAAGAGATGCGCTGTGTCTGTCATTCCTTATAGACATCTAAAGGAATAATCTTTTTTTTAATTAAAGTTTATTTATTTTCTCTTCTTATATGGATTCCCTTGAACTTATGTACATAGATTCATGGACCCCAAGGAGATGAATCCTGCTGATTTTGTTGAACCACTTGCTGTTTATTTAGCACCATCATGAGGTTGACTCTTTTGTTTTCTAGTAAAATGACTTAACATCAGTTGGATTAATTTGCTTCATTTTATTTAGCACAGAATTTCATTCAGTGCAGATAATATAGTCCAGATTGTACAGATGTTATTTTCTGGTGAAAGACCTTTCTGATCCCCTGATGTTTCTTCTGGTTCCACCATGAGGTTGTGGTTTGTTGTTTTGAATAAAATATCACGACAACTTTTGACTGCCATTAAATCTGCAAAGTTCCCCTCAGAATGATTTCTACTAACTTTGCTAACTAACTTTTTACAATATCATCTAGTGCCACCATCAGGTCAAATTTATCCAGTTCTTTGGTTTACAGCTAAATATCTGCAAAAAAAATCTGCCACCATAGCTTGGCTTTTGTGCCAATAAGAAATATTAGCATGGTGACATACTGAACTATGATACTAAAACATCATAGTTTCTAAACTATATTGTTTATGTTTAGATGCTAGCATGCATTAGCATTCAGCTCATAACACTGCTGTGTCTTTAGTACAACCACATGGAGCCACTCGTTTGCTTGTAGACTGTAAGTTCACTAACTTATTTTCATGGATTTTCAGATCTTGATAACATTTTACTTACAAAGTTCATTGCTTAAAATTGAAAAAATAGTTCATCTGGTAAGAAAGACAAGTGGTAAGTAGCTAAAGCAGAAGCTCAGGTCTGGAGCAGCTAATAAAGGGAGGGAGAATGATTTTTTCGTATTCCTTATCGAGTACTGGAAACTCATTGAGTTTGCCAGAAGGCTTAAAGGCAGAACTTTGCTTAGGATGTCTTAGCTGAGGCATGGAAATGCTGACACTGACTGGGGAGATATTTGGAAGTCGTAAGAAGCAATTTGAAAAAGAAAACCCAGCGGACACATTCTTCATTTCGGAGAACAGGCAGGAAAATTTTTGAGCCTGAGAAAAATTTCTTGGCAGAGTTTGTTGAGATAGTTAGAAATCTCCTTGTGGGTATGGATGAAACCTGTCTGGATAACACTGGAGTGCAGTGATTGAAAAGACTCCTCAGTGTCACATAGTATTTAGGAGCGGCTCTATTGTTTGGTATTGGCAGATGCTGCAAGGGTAACATTTTGGGGATTTCATGCTCAAACAGATCACAGACAACTTTAACAACCCTCCTCTGAAAGACTGTGACAAGGTGCTGGAAGGAAACTCTGGCTGACTGTCAAAGGGATTTAAAAGTAACAATGCAGTCTCGTGTTGATTTTCAATGCAGAAGCAACATCTTTTTACCCTCTCACATATTGTTAGAAAGGTTTGGATTTTACCAAAACTGACTACATGTGGCTTTGCAGACTAGTAAAAGGTCACTGACCAGGTTTCCCAAGGTATCTAGCAGGAGTTGCAATGGGAGTCAGGACTCCCAGAGCTGCAGCAGAGAGACGTTCAGTCATTGTACTCACAAAGAGTGTTTTAATGATC
>JAPZDZ010000011.1:15679824-15692264 GCA_029783805.1 Acanthurus tennentii
CGTCTTGGACACCAGTAGCAGCAGCCTTGTCGACCCTGCGCGCCTGTATTTATAGAGCGCTGTGGATGAGTCATTTGGCCGAGTGCCCGCTCTTCGTTCGCCAGATTTACAGGTCCCCACTTTGGGGAGGGCTGCTTGATTTACGATGCATCCCTCCCCCTCCTCCACCACCAGCTCCCACCCCACCCCTCTCACTTCCTTCAAAGACAAGCAGACACACCATCTTTGCCTTTGACTTGCTGTCTTACTCGGTTTATTTGGCCGCAGTCTCCTACACGTCTTTCGTGTGCTTCTTAGAAATATGCTTCCTCTGCTCTTTAAGCTCCTTTGTCAGAAGTACATGTAGGAGAAAGGCTTCCTGAGAGGCAGACAGATTAGCCCTTGCCTGAACTTGCCTAAGTGCTGCTGATTGGTGTGTCACATTGACCTGCCTGTGACTTAACAAGATGAAGTTTTAGGAAAGAATTATATGAGGTGGAGGAAAGCGAGGAGCGAAGGGAGGAGGAGGAGGAGTGAAGGAAGGACAGTAGTGAGAGTCGTGGAGTGTGTTTTTTTAGCAGAAACAGAAGGAGATAAATCCGTGGCACAGAACGGGAACAGATGAAGAAGTGGCACTGGGGGGCCGGCGGTCAGCAGCAACAGCGTGGCTTTTGCCTCCTCAACCTCCAGCTGAGAAGGAGGCACGTGTTTCACTGCACCCCATGGATCTTAACTCCAACCCAGGTCTGTCTCTCTGCATGACAGTAATGCATACTAACATTTGCATCTTGTTTGGAGTGTTTATTACGATGTCGGAGGTATTATTAGACTTTGCACTGTCTTTGGTTTCAGTTATGACTGAAGGGAGGAGCGTATGGATTTCTCAGTCGGCTTGACTTGTCTTAAACTTAAGACACACAGAGCTACTTGCAAATGAGTTGTAAATTACTCTGTTCTCATTGAGAAAAAGTCTTTTCATAATGCTGCACGTTCATCATGTCTGCAGATGGGTGTTTTTGTACAAGTTGCAGTTTATGGCTCCTGTTTATAGCAGCTCTGTTCCCAGACAAGCAGTTTATGATACTTGCATTCCTGATTTTCCTGCTGTTGTGGTGATATTTCCACAGCTCCCTTTTTATTTGTCCACTAAACCAACATCATATGCTGTGTGTATACTGGAGTTGTTATTTCTGACAATATGCTTCACTTTATATGCAGGCATATTTTTTATATAGAAGGACAAAGCTCTGCGCTAAACCTCTTGGAGTTTGATGAAAATCCTCCTTTATTTTGAAACCTGTCATTTTTTTAATTATCAGTTTATGGTGCAATTTAATTTTCTTTAGATTAGAGACTTGCTGCCATCTGGTGCGGCTATATATCTGCAGAAAAAAATTTAACCCGTTAGATCTTTCATGGACAAAAAACTGTGTGTAAACATTAATAAAAATGAGCAAAATGTTGGGAGACATAGCAATCAGACACTAATTTAGCTTTTCACTCAATCAATCACATAGGTTTCACAATGACCCTTTTGTTTAAGTATAAAATCCTTTCATTACGCATATTTTCTCAAAGACTTGGTGCCTGTATTACCCACAATGCAATTGACAACCAGCAGTTCTTTCAGAGATGCCACCATCTCCCCCCAACTAACATCTTTTTGTATCTTATGCTGCACTTGCCAAATGATCTTCTCTCATAGCTGTAACATGGAAAAATGCCATTAACCAGAAATAAAGATTCAAAAGCATATGTTTTCATACAGCTTAAGTTGGATTAAGCTGGACAGGTGATTAACAAAGCACACTGACATTTCTCTATAGCAGAGCACAGAGAGCTTCTCAAGCAGTAAATGCTAAATATTTCATATTTCATTGCACTGTATCATGCTAATCATGAAATATGAATTCAGAAAGCATCACATATTTAATCTCGCAGAAAAGTCTGACTAAATGCAAAGTTTAGCACACACTGCAAGCACAAATAACATGTAAGTATTTGAGAAGTTTTATCCCATGTTGTATTAAGTGTGAACACCACAGAAATGGTGTGAACAGGAGGCATTTGAATGACTTCTGTTATGGCATGTACTTTTAAACCACGTATGTAGTTTAACTGCCACCCAGGTGTGGTCGTACTTGATACGTAGCTTCAAAAAAGCTTTCCAGAGGAAGCAAAATTGTGCTTAGAGAAAAAAGCATTCTCATAGCTGGGTCAAATTTCACTCAGCTTGGCTGCTTGAGGCAGATAACAGAACACACTCCTGAATTCATGGCTCCCAGCCTGCCTGTAAATCCATCCCAGTAAAGCTGTTCTCATGCAAAAAAATCTGAAGCAACAGATGGGAGAGAAATCGTGCAGAAGAAATACTGTATGTGTAAAATGTTCAGGCAGAAAGTAGTTTTCAAGAACTGCCTGATGGAGGTGAGGAGGAAAGAGAAATTTGTGTTTTAGACATTTGGTGAAAAGATAAAATTAACTGAATATCCATTTAAGAACATTAAAACTTCCCTCTTTATAGTATCAATCTGCTTATCCATCCCATCATTAAAGCCTGTCACATCCTGAACTCAATCATACCTGGTTATACTGAAGTTTAAAAAACAGTCTCTGGTGGCATGAAGCACATCAAGAACGGCAGAACAACCAGCAACTTAGTCTCTAAAGGTCACAGTAGGTGAGCGTGAAACTCTCCACCCAACCAAGCTAATGATTCGCAGGCCAATTTGTTTCATGCTGCAGAATCTGGTGGTTGAATGCAGCACATCTCTCTCATTATTCGCCCACTGGGGCAGCTAGTAATTAGAGAAAACTAAATGACTAGCTAGCAGGGGGGGGCAATTTAACACAGTCGTGCTAATCAAAATCAGGAAAGTGTGAAGATTGTCAGTGCGTGGAGCATTTGTGTCTTAATCAAAACAGGTGAAGGACAGATTCAATACTAAGTCATCAACACTACATACACTGATCCTACTAAGTTCATGTTTATCTGTGTAACACTGCAAAACAACTCTGAGCTAATTTAAAAACCACTACATGCAAGTTTGGAAGGCTAACTTTGAGACTGTATTGACTGCAGTTGATGAAAGCTTTATTTATAACCCAAGTTTGAGCCAAGAGAACAGACCGAACGACATCAGCAGAAGTTCAGCGACGCACGCTGGAACACACAAAGAGTCGAGCTCATCGTCAGCATTTCTCTGTCTCTCCACTTAGATCACCACCAATCTTTTTCTTTGACCCAGCTCGCCCTGCACTGCAGCCCTCTCAGGCCAGCAGTGCTTGGGCCAGCTTTGTCAGAGAAAACAACGCGGATGTGGAGCGGCAACGCAGACAGGACTGCTGCGGTGGCCAAAATGAAAACACGCTTATCTTGCCGAAGCCGATGGCCACTGTCCATTGGCTGTCCAAATAATCGGGCAGCGAGTCAACAGAAAGTTTTACGGTGCATGCCGTCTGACTTTGGCCGTCACACAGATATGTGTGCAGAGACAGACGTAGAGCTAACTGGCACAGGCAGGGAGCATGAGTTTATTAGACAGAGACACAGATGCTTCAGCTCTAGAAACACATGCACTTTTTTTTTTTTTTTTTGCATTAAAAAATGGCGTCATACTTATTCCACGTTCCACCTCATCAGTCTCTGAGTAGAAATATGAAGTGGTGGGAAAGGCTCGTGCAGTGATTGATGAATGTCAGATTTATCTCTACTTTCTATCACAATAATGTTCACCTCTGACAGGCTCCTCAATTTCTGAAAGCAATCCAGCAAATGAAAACCTTGATTAATGCGTCCGTGACACATAACCAGAGTGAGTTCATTAAATGATGAAATTACTTCAGGTGAATGAAAAATCATGAGAGGAACATTTCTCAAGACCCAGCTGACAGGATTTTTCCTTTCTTCACTTCTTTTTTTTTTTTAGCATTTTTCTGGCCAGTGTTTCCACTATCGGCATAACCGAGACTGAGTGACCTAAATTAATTTTTTATCGCACCTCCTCCTTCGTTCTCTTTGGTTCTCATGGAAAAAGACAGACTGTGGGTAAGTTGGTCTGCCTCCAGTCACGCAATAAAACCAGAAGCCAAGTTTCTATAACCCTGTCTGAAAGGTTCAAAGGGCTTTCCCAAAAGGCCAGGCTGGCTCTACCTACCAATTTTGGCTGTGGGGAGTGCAGGTGTGCATCTGCCCTGAAGCGCTCATCAGTGCTGAAAGGTGATATTAGAAGGTATTAGTGAGCAGAGCAACGTGTACTTTGTTAAGTCCACTCCTTGTTTCAACCTCTGGCATGGATAAAGGGAGGTTCACTCCCTTCCACAAGTGCCAGGATGTTTGTCTACGTCTTTTCCTTTTAATGTAAATGTTACTGAATGTTTTATCTTTTCTTTATCGTAGCAATTAGCTGTAATATCTCAAAGATTTGTAAACAAAGAGGTGAACGACATGTTACCCTGCAGGAAAAACGTCTTAAATCTCACCCTTCACAATTAAAATTTGTCCTACAGAGAGGGGTGTGTGTGTGTGTGTGTGTGCATGAAGCTTGACTGACGATATCTTGTATCTAAATCAAAACAAATTTGGATATCAGACAAACATGGTGGTAGATTGTTTGTTTTAGTACACAGAGTACACACTGAGTATACATTTTTGGCATGGACGTCATGCTGATTTACTGCCTCAAGGCCATGAGTGCATGATGTACACTTGTCGAATTGGTCATCTGTCATAGTGAGATACGTTTACACACATAACCGTAAGGATGCCAACATGTTTTACACACAACATCACACGTATTTTACAGCACACACACAGGGACGTATTACAGTGATAAAAATATGAACACTTATTCTGTCAAATACACTGCAGTCAATCAGAGTGTATGTGTGTATTTTAAAGATGCTGTATGTAACATTTAAGCACCAATTACAGCACAATGCATGTAAAAAGATCAAATTAGCAGTGTGTACTGTATGTGAAGGGTTGATGTCTAGTTTAAATCATGGAAGTACAGGAGTGTATGGCAGCAAAATGAATGTTGACTCCATACCAGGAGTTGAACCTGGGCCACCTCAGTGAAAACCAGGAATGCTAACTGCCAGACCTTTAAATGACAAACACTGTACTTTAAATTGTGACCCATCAATTAAGACTGAGTCAAACATATAGTACAGTATATGAGTAATTTTTTTAGCCTTACTCTTGTCATGAAAGCTTCTTGGAAATTATACTGTAATCAGGGCTACAACATGACATATAGCATCTTTAAGTGCATCCAGCTAAACATGAAATATGAATTCTCTGATGGTGATAAAACCAGGATACTTAAGGTTTTAGTCTTGGAGCAGTTGCACCTTTCCAGAAGCCTCTTCTTAAGCACAAGTCACCCTGTAATACTGTTGTAATGTTTCAGCCTCCCAGCATTGCGTGCAAGTGTTCAAGTGACAACAGCTGCCGACCCTCACCAAAACTCAACACTCCTAACATTTTAATGGGATATTAATCCCCCAGTCAGTAGTCGCCGAGGTTGTCGGCGGTCTAAATGGTTCACTCGTAAGGATTTTGGTATTTTAACAAACCTCTAAGCGTTGTCGTGCATAGTTAAAAGATGTTTGGAATTAGTCTAGAATTTATCTCACGTTATACCGCAAGTCACCACTGAAATAAATAGATGGAAAAGAATGTTTGTGGTTTCATGCCAGTGACTGAGAGCCTCCATGAATGTCATTTGATATTTATGTTTACAATCCTCAGTTTGGCTTTAAAACACTTTAAAACCAAGTCAAATATTAGGAGATCACTCTGTTATTGGTTTTGCTTTCTGTTTCTGTTGTTGTTGCTGTATTATGCAAGCTCATTAGGATATTATAAACAAATAACACTCCTTACGGCCATTTTCCAAAACAAAACCTAGTTTATTTTCAAGTGTTTGATTCAGATTTCCTGCCCTGAAGGGTGCCGCTGGTTTCTATTTCAGTGAAGCATGAACACCAACTTTAGGAAACTTGAAACTAGCTTAAGATACAGCGTATAATCCATCATAACATTATGTACTGTATTCTTCGCTTGTCAGAGTAACAGTGGAAAGAGAAAATAGCATTGTTAGAAAGATGCTGTGTTTGTAGTAAAACACACGAAAAGGCATGTATGAGGTATTAGTTTCTAGTCTTTATAATTATCTTGTTAACTTGTGTTCTGACATAAGCTCTGAACTTTAAGTCAAGTCTGAGCCCTGTTTGTTGAAATTGATTCCCCTTACATAATGGTATATTTACAGCAGCCTTGGCAGGACACACAGACATAGCTCTTTATTTAGTTGGCATGAAATCAGGACAGAGACTCTTGGCTTTTTGACAGCCCTGTGACCTCCATGAACGGACTGACCCACTGCTTCCTGACTGTCCTCCTGACGACTCATTAATACTGTTCTCACTCAAACCTAACAGCTGCTTTTGACCAGGGCAGATCGCTCGCTTTTGTGTGAGAACAGAGAAGACAATATGAAGTGAACAAATCAATCTTTTCTGTCAAGGAAAATATCAAAAAACAGATTTTTTAAAACTTAAAGATTTGCACTGTTGTGGATAATCATCTGGCTCATGAACCAAAGTAGTCAAGGTATCATATTCAGCTTTCAGCACCAAAGAATTCAGAGAATTTAGAGTTGATGTGCCCATTATTCTCCATTTTCTGGGGCCATGATCACCTTCTTCCCTGTGGGGGCCTGCTGAAGGACAGTAGAGCCAAACAGCCCTTTTTCCCTTTGACCTTCCAGCTTCTGTTCACTTTGTTACTCATTCAGCCTCAGATGGTAATTGATAGCCATAGTAACTCTAAGGAGTCTGTGTTCTCCACCAGACAATGTCCGCGGGGACTCAGGTGGAGGCTAATGTTGTGGTGTCTGCCTTCAGATTATGTCGATTGACAGGCCAGGACCACCGTGACACCTGGAACAGAGTTCGCCATGGATACCTTACAGGGGGTCAAGGGGAAACAGGACACCTCGAACAGAAACATGGGAAGATGTAGCTGCAGACGTTCACCGGGAGTGTGTGTAGCAAGACAAAAGTACTCAGTTGCAAAAAGAGTTTGGAGACTTTTTGGATGTGAAAGAGCCAAATGAATATTCTATAGAATAAGTAGGAGCAGATTTACATGTGGGGATGCAACTAATAATTGTTTTGATTTCCTTTATTTTACAAAATGTCAGATAATCGGAGCAGTCTTGAGATTTTTTGTTTCAACCCAAGAGAAAAAGAACTTTACTGACAAATACCTAATCAAAACGGCTTAAATACAACTATGAAATCTTCAAATTATGCACTCTGTTTAGCTAACAATCCAAAACCATGTAAAGATTTTAACTTGTAAGGATAATTCTTATGATTTAAGAAGCTGAAAAAGCACAAATAGCACTTTATAAATGGCTCAAGATTCTACCTCACATCTCTTCTCTCATTTAAATCTAAAAATGGGTAACAAACTATGACTACCTAACCTCAAATATTCATCATCTAGTACCAATGCTGGGAGAACAAGCTCCCTATAGATGGACTGTACTGGTAACTAAAAAAACTTTCTATCAGTTACTGCAGACTTTTGCAAACTGCTTGATTGATTCTGAAGAGGCTGTATACACACTAATACTCTCTATACATTTTAATTGAGGCTTTTTTGATTCTACACGCAAAAAAGATATTACTTCATTATGCTCTGAGTAGTTTGTGGTTCAAGATGTTAACAAAGCACTGCAGTGTGAATGGGACATCTCATGTTTGCTCATGGGGTCATGCCCTGTGTCAAACCAGTGGCCTTTCTAAACCTAAGCTTTCACAGAGATCTGCCTATTGTTCCCATTACAGTGCCTAAGAGAAGTATTCATGTGTGTGTGACTGGGTGCGTGTGTGTGTGTGTGTGTGTGTGTGTGTACTCCCCAACCCCCTCTTCAAACCTCCCTCCCCTCCTTTCCTTTCTCTTTCACACCCTCTCAGCTGTGCTCACTCACTCATTCTCAGCCAGGCCAAAAACTGGCAGAGCAGCTCCTCAGTCAGGAACTCCCGTCCTCAAGTTAACCCAGGCGGCCGGGACTTTGTTACCCATTCAGGGAGCTTCATTTCAGTCGTGTGGAGGAGACATGGAGATGGTTCGTCAGGCGATTCATAGTTTACCACAGTATGGATTATCTGATTTACTATCCTCACGTCAAGGTAACTATTTATAATAGGTGTGTTATCTGACTATTTTGAGTCTGCTGATAGCTTTATGTATCTGAATGGATGCATTTCTCTAAACAGACACTGATGTCTTTACTACAGACTTCTTTGTTGTAACAGCTGCACTTTGCAGACGGATTAGATCATCTGGAGGTGATATCACTCATGAATGAAACTCTGTTTAAGGGAGTCATTTGTAAACCAAAGATGAAAAGGGAAACTGGATTTTTCTCCCCCTACTTTGTAATCCTCGTCATCGATCTGTATGAATGAACAAACATTTTGCTTTGTAGTTTGGCCTGTCGCTCGCTGCCTGACTTCCTGTTCTGTTGGAGGTATTTATGATGTGCGGACTTCTGAGAAGACTATCATTAGACACAATATTGAATCTCAACTTGCCCATGCATGCAAACAAGAAGACTTAAAGACAAGAGAGAACAGACAGCGAACGTATTCGTTTAATCTCTTCAAATACACACACATACACACAGAGTTATGACATATTTTTTGTCATTTGAAGCTAAACAAGGTAGTTTACAGTGTCTGCATTGTTTTCTGGGCCAGTGGCAGCTGCTTCCTTCACTTGGCAGGCAGCACAATGAAGTCTGGAAGAACCTGACATTTTCAACAAGTCCTCCACAAAATGTTTTCCACTTCTGAGTGAACTAACTGAATCTTTTTGAGGTTATTTTTTAGCACTTTATCTTTCTAAAATGGCTATGTCTGCCAAACAAAAACAAACTGACTTGTTTTTTAATTGTTAGACCCATGCTATGAGGTTAGCATAAAGTTTCATAAATTTGTCATATTTTTGGACTATTTCTGAAAGTAAGGACTCATTTTTTACCTTTTTTAGTTAGTTTTATATTATACCTACATGTTAACAACAGTGCAACAATGAATAGTTGTACAGTTTGGAAAATATGCTTTTTTACATTCTAACAAAAGTTAGATGGAGGGATTAATACCATTTTCTCATCATTTCAATAAATGAAAAGCTAAAGCCAGGAGACAGTTAGCTTAGCATAAAGACTGGAGGCAGGGCGATGCAGTTAGCAGTGGTGGTATCCCACCAGTGAAAGTTTAATACTGTTATCTTAAGAAAATTTAATCCATTCATTCTGTTATCTATCATCCAAAGCAGCACTGTACAAGTATACTCGCTCCCAGAGAGAGATACAGGTCAGAGTGAAGTTTATCCGGGCTCCAGGTATTTGTGAGCAATTACAACACAGTGGGATCCTTTGTTGTCTCCCACCTGTTTTCAGCCATTAGTTAAAGACTAGTCTGCAGCTGGGTTTGGCCACTTATTAAAGCTGGTGGTCAACACAGGAATGAACAGTTGTTGGCCGTTTGCACCCAACCCAACTCACATAGTAATTATGACAGAGAGAGAGAGCGACTTTAAATCAAAGAAAAGTTAGAGGTAACTTAAACGATGCTAGTAATATGTTATGATTTTAAAGGTGGTTCTGTGTGACGACTCAGAGGTGTGTTGTAATGAGAAAGAGTGCGTGCAGATCATAAAGGTGATGTGTTTCCTTTGTTAAGAGCTAAAGTTTTGGAGATTGAATGTATTAACCATCTGTGGTCTCTCTGTGGCTCGATGTAGGGAACAATGTTTCTGGTATGTAAATAGCAGGAGTTAGTATAAATAAAGTTGTCGTTTTAGTCGGTGCTCCATTGCAGAGAATATTGTCAGTGGAATCACAGTAGAGAATTGAAAGGGTGTGGCATTTTTTTCTTTTTTCTTAACTTTTTTTTTATAAAGTCTCAAGGTGAATAAGGAAGCTCGATCTATATACTTTCTCTAATGTAAGCTGTCCTGTGAAATACTAGTCTGCACGCCTCGGTGGAGCTGACAATTGTTCACTGCTGAGTTTCTGAAAGTTTGGAGCGGTGTGCTGGAGCGTGGTGAATCAGGGGAATTGCGACAGCTGTCACGCTTGTCTCTTCAGGTACAGTCGTGCTATGAGCAAAGCTCCACGACTGTCTCCGGCAGCGAGCTCCTGCTAGGATTGGTCTCATTTAAGAAGCGATGATTGAGAGTTTTTTTACAGCGCTAGTGTCATTCACACTATGAGCAGTCTGAGAATTTTGTGGTGGAGAATAATGCTCGCAGGCAGCTTAATAACAGCCGGTAAAGCATCTGTCAAAGGGAGGCCTCAAGTCATTTTATTTGGTGGACAGACATGAAGAGTTTACCCTCAAGCAACAAGATGATATTTGATCTAAAAGCTTTATTCTTGCTGCAGTTTATGCTTAATTCACTGAAATCTTAATGGCTGAGAAAGTTGCAAATCAGGGATAGAAAAGCTGCTAATTGTTTTTCATCATGGTGAAGCTCTGGTCTTCTCTTTGTGTTTTATCTAATGTGATTCTGGTCTGGAGTCAGATCACTGATTGACCTTTATATGTGTCTGATATCAGGGAACAATGGCGTGCTATCTGGGAATGCTGTGTGTTTGTGATTAGGCGAAACAAAAGTCTCTAGTGGACTGTAAAATCATTATTGTATTTGGTTTAAAAAAGAGAAAAAAGAAAGAAAGAAGAGGTCCTGTAGAAAAAATAATAATCTTTGCCAGGTTTGCAAATGGAACATTATTCATTAATGCTTGGAGCAGTTTACAGCACCTATGTCATTCACAATGTGATGACTCAATCGCTGCAGCTGCTGCATTCAAGTCTGTGTTTAATGAAACACAAGGCAAGGCACTTGAATGAAAGCATACTAACACATTTCTGACAGACGGTAAAAGTACGTGTCTGGAAAGGCAGACAAAGACAGACTGTATTGTGATTTATCGTTATCTTTTGAACTCTAGTTTAAAAGTTCTAGTTTGCTATTAACTCAAAAACCTGGAAATTAAAGCCCTTACAGCTGCTGCTCGTGAAACTTGTCTCTGTCACGAAGAAGTGTCTACCACAGTATTTGCAAAAGATGAATACTTCCATTAACACTAGCAATGAGGCCTACGTGGCTAAAGATGGGTAATTAGGTAGCAAACGATCAGTATGCTCTCTCACTGCTCTTATAATAACAGTTGTCAGAGGTCTGGTCAAAGTTTGTGACGTGCTAAGTGAGTTTTAAATATCACCCATCTTCATGGCCCATTCAGACACCGTATAAGAAAGCTGAGCATCAACAGGAAACGGCAGGAGGAACAGGACTGTGTTGTAATAGCCGTGGTATGCTGTATAATCCTGTTGCACGCTTCATAAACAGCTTCACAACCGTTGTTTCCAAGAGGAAATACCATCTTTCCATGCAAGTAGTGGAAACACAGACTCTGTGTTGAGGGCTGACTGATTTTAATTGTGAATAAAAGGACTCTCAGGGGGATTACAGTTACTTAGCATGACTATCAATGCAAACAGGGCTGTCAGGCCTGAGGTGCCTGTGACAGAGATACCTCTGCGTGCCAAATTGGTCAGTGGGACTAATCGTTGTCACTGTGGAATCGGTCTGACAGATTCACTTCAGTGGTCAACAAACAAGCGCCAGGCTGATGAGGTTAAAGTAATATGGCATTTTGAGCAAAAGTGTGCATAATTAAGCTTTCTAAACAAAAAAGATTGATTATCACACAGAAAACAGGACAGGTAATCCATAAATTAAATGGAAATGTGCCACTTTCTCAACACTGATGCATCAATACGCCTATTATGTTTTATTACAAGATATTGACAGTAGTGGTTGCACTACTACTACAGATCAGATGCATATTATATCAATAAGTGTATTTTCCCATTTACAACTTCATATTATATTGTAAAAATAACCTGCATTTGTTGTAACAAGATAACACTAAATAGAAATAAGGATTTTTGATTGATTTGAACCTCACGTCCGGCTCTTAAAGATTAAAGCAATAAATCATTAGGACAATATTTTAATATGAATTGCTAAACAGGCTTTAATTCACTGCTAAACAGAAAAAGAATAAATGCACGATTAATTAATGTTTTAGTTACTTTTCTTTAAAAACTACAGTCCCCAGCTCTCTTAGGAAATTATTTAGCCTTTCTAAAAAATGAAACCGGGCTCTACATGTGTGTGCAACGTTTAAAGTCTTACATCTCCTGCAGGAAACATGGGCTGGGAGCTGCTGTGCCTCAGACCCAGGAAAAGCTTGGCACGGCCCTGGTGGTCTCACACGGTCTCTCTCTCACACACACACACACAGTGGACACACCGACACATCGATGGCTAATTGTCTTCCTCTCTTTCTCTCTGTGTCGCTGTT